>VWZL01006146.1:844969-883008 GCA_013396915.1 Stercorarius parasiticus | reverse complement strand
CCCCCCTGCCATAGGAGCAGTAATTAGCTTTTTCTTTGAAGTCCCCCGTGAGTTTTCCTCCACATCAGGCAGAGTAAGTCTTCCAGCTCCAGCATTTGTCCTGTGCTTCTCCCTTTCCCCCCGCAAAACACTTGTCCCTTTGACCCTCCTCAATAAGCAATGCTTTGGGCAGGGGCTCAGCCCTCCTGGCAGCATCAGGCCGTGCAGAGACCATCCGCAGCCCCCCGCGTGTGCCGGAGCTGCTGCATTCCCGGGAGGCTCCCGCTGAGCCGGGCTGGGCTCTTCCTCCCTCCCCAGCCCCCCCCCAAAGGGGGCTTTCTGCCCCTTCACCCCATCTGAGGTGGCGCCAGTGGCAGGGGGGGAGCCCAGGCAGGGACCACGCTGAGGGGGGGTGGCCGGAGGGGCAGAGACCTCCCAGCCGGAGGTCAATCTCTGGGGACAAGAGGCCACCTGGGTAGACATGTGTCCCCAGGAGCTTCTCCCCCATTTCAGACACCATCAGAGCAGAGCCCTGACGCGGCACTTGTCAGGCTGGGGCTGGGGGGCAGCACTCCACGCCGAGGCTGAGCCCCATGCGTGTGCCGAGGATGGAGCCGGGCCATTTGACAGCCCCCATTGTCACATGCCTTGATGCAGATATATTGCCCCTACTGCCATTCCCAGGGGCTTTGGATAGATATAACGCAGGGGCTTTGCCTGCCCAGGGGAGCAGCCCCCCCATAGCTTTGTTGGCAGAAGGAGAAGGGACAAAAGCACCTGCTGGGATTGCAGAAAAATGGGTACAGCTGCAGGTACCAGGAAAGGCTCAGCATCACCCGCACATGCCTGCCAAAGGCAGAGGTCACTGCCAGGTCTCTGATATTGAAGCAACTCACTTAAAACAGTTTCCAAATACTAGTGTTTTGGAACAGCACTGCTGCTTCATCCCTTCCCCCTTCACTTTTTTGCATTTCTTGAACCTTTACAAGGTACAGAGATACATTTACATGTTTTTTTTTCCCCCTCTAAATAATTAATTTAGCAATTGTTAAAAAAGAAGAGCAAAGGTAGAAATAAGCACGTGAAACTAATCCAAAATCTGGGAAAAAATTCAAGATAACCTCCAGTCCCAAAGATCCAAGCAGCAGAGGCAACTCAATGTTAAAATAAGCCTCCTCAAAGGCAGGGGAAAAAAATAATAATCCATCTCTCTGATCAGAACTAGAAAACATTAGAAATGGCCAGTTTTCTCAGCCTTATCTGGAATTGCCAGGAGGGCACTGTGCCAGGCATCCCTTGCCACTGATGGGCAACCTCCCTGCAGCGCCTGAAGTGAGAGGTGGCTGAGCACGAGGCTGAGTGCACTGGGGGTGGGGGTGTGCGTTGTGTCTGTGTCCCCCCTGCCAGCCCAGAATCCCCCCATGAGGGGCTGCCAGGTTCCCTCTAGACAGGGACACAGCACATTGCACCCGTGCTGCTGCCACGCAGCGTTTCACTTCCTGACAGTAACAGCAATATCGATCTCTCTAAATGGTAGGATTTGGGCCTTAAGGTCTTTAGGTCATTTTTCCATGTGAAAAGGGTTTCCCCCCCCCACATTTCCCCCAGTGCCACGCTGGGGAAGGGAAGCAGCTCCTGGCCGTGGCAGCTCTCCCTGCCAAGCAGGGCTGGCAGGAGAACCCCCTCCCCAGCCCGCAGCAGCATCAGCTGCGGCACAAGTTGCCCATAGGTTTGCACAGATCTCGCTCAACGGAGAAACATCAAAGCTGCCCATGGGGCTGCCCCAGCAGGAAAACACTCACCGGGAGGGAGACAGCAAAGTCCAGAAGCAGCACTTAAATACCTTGGGAAAAAAAAAATAACGCATTTCAAATACTCCACGGTGATGCAAGTCCAGCAAAACCAGGAGGTTGGAGCCATACTGAAAATGTAACCATCCCCTTGCTCTCCTGACCAATAGTATTAAGAAAATACTGCCTTTTCCTATTCCCCACACTGCAAAACTCACCCCATAGGGCATAAGCCCAGGTTTAACTTATTAGAATCAGTGATGCTCCTCACCTGGTGCTGTCTCAGGCAGCGCTGAGGTGCTGTGGGGGTGTGAGGTGTGAATGCAGGAGCAGCATGGGGCTCATTGGGCTGCCCCAGCCCTGGCTCAGAGCCTCGGCAGATGTAAACCCACCGAGCTGGAATGGTTCGTACCTGCCAGCTTTAACGAGGATTGGGCTGGGGGACAGCAGGGAAAATTTCAGCCTGGGATCTGGAGAGATGGGAACAGGAATTCTAGCCTTATCCTGGAAATTATATAAATTTTTCATACCCATTTTAAATTTTCAACATTAGATCGACCCGTTCTTAAGTGTAGATCTTGTGGTTGGGAATTATTTTACACGTATTTTCAATAGGAAGGTAGGAAACTAAAAGCTCCCAAATCCATGCACCTGAAGCAGCGTGGCAGGAAACAACATGCAAGTGGCACAGCCGCCTTTCTTCTCCATGGGGTGTGAAATAATTTGGGGTCCTCAAGTCCTTGCTAGGAAGAGAATAAGGTGTAAATAAAGCACGTGGCCTGAGCTCTTCGGCAGTTCCTAATATTGATGGCATTTAGATGCATAAATATCTTAGGGAAGGGGGTCCTGGTGCCCAGACCATGAGGCCATGTGTGCTCTCAGCCCCTCAAACCCCAGGCAAGAACGGATTTTTTGGAGCTGCAGAAGTTGCCATTATTTGGCCAATATTTTACAGGTGCTGCTGTGTGTGTTTTTCTTCATAAATTTGTATTTTATATCTCCAGACAGCAGATAGAAAAATTATTTGCGTTGGAAAGCTTTCAGGGCATGAAAGCAGATGATACCCAGACCACCTGTGGTATCACTATAATAATATATATATCATTACAATGATTTCCACCTTGAGAATTAGGAGCTGCATAAAGTACCAGCATAAAATCGGCAGTTGGAATATAAACTCGGCACCAAGTTCTTGCTGTAGCTGCTGCAAAACTGCACGCGAATCTCATCACAGGAACAGTACGATTGTTTTTAATGGATTTCTTTTTATTAGATTTTTGAAGAGTGTTCACATCATAAAATGCACGCGGGAAGCACTGTGTATGTAAAACACAGCCCCATTAATTATGAAAGCTGGTAAATGAATCATACATTACTGCAAATATATTATGCATTGCTTACATCGCTTTGCCATGGCATGTTTGCACGATAGAAATAGAAACTAGAAAGGAAAGCTGGAGGAAAAAAAATAAAAAAACTAAGAAAAAATAGCAATATTAGCTGAGGAGGCAAGAAGAAAGAGGAAAAGCACAGAGGGAAGATGTGGCACCAGCATGACCTTTTTTTTAGACGAAGCCAAACTATTGGCCCTTGTGGTATTTGAGTACCTGGGTGCTGCGAACCTGGGAGCCGAAGAGAAGTCACGGGACGATTTCTCCAACCAAGTTCTGCGTTATTTTGGTAACAGAATCACATAGCCTATCTCACAGAGCCCCGCGACAGTGCACAGATTTCTCTTGATTTTTCACCAAATGACTTTTCGTGCCTGCTTGCAGTTTTTCGCAGAGTTGGGGGTGTACTGTGCATGGAGAGCGAACAGCCCCTTAAAGCTGATGACTTATTTCCTGCCAAATTTGCTTTAAGAAACCACTTCAGTTCTGCGCACGAGACTTCATGTTGCCGTGATTTATTACCCAGGATATAAACGGAGAGCTGGCTGGTTAGAGTGGAATTCAGAGGAAAATTAATTTTTTTTTTTCTCCTATAGGAGGAACGTTACTATTTCACTCAGCCAGAACCCATCATCTTGTCCCTAAAACTCTTGCTGCGTATTCGCGTATTAGGCGGGGAGGAGAGACACCCCATGAGCCCGCTGAGATAACACACACTCGGCTCAACTTGCAGCCAAATCACGATGCGCCGTAAGGCTGCTGATCCCTCTGAAAAACCACAAGAGCGGGCTCCTTGGGTGTACGAGGAAAAGAAACCAAAACCCTGCGGCACTGGGTCTCTGTCCCCTCGCTGGGGTTGGTGCTGGCGTGGCAGGGAAGGCAGCCGCCCATTGAGCTAACGCTGGGAAGAAGAAAAAGAAAAAGAAAAGGAAGAAAAAGAAAAAGAAAAAGAAAAAGAGAAAAAGAAAAAGAAAAGGAAGAAAGAAAAAGAAAAAGGAAGAAAGAAAAGGAAGAAAGAAAAAGAAAAACAAAGGAAGAAAAGGAAGAAAGAAAAAGAAAAATAAAAAGAGAAAAAGAAAAAGAAAAGGAAGAAAGAAAAAGAAAAGGAAAAAAAGGAAAAAAGAGAGAGAAGAGAAGAGAAAAGAAAAGAGAAAATAAAGAGAAGAGAGAAAAGAAAAGAAAAGAAAAGAAAAGAAAAGAGAAAAGAGAGAGAGAAAAGAAAAATAAAAAAGAAAAAAGAAAAAAGAGAAAAGATAAAAAAAAGAAAAAGAAAACTTTTTGCTCCTAAGCAAGAGGTGTTTTCCCAGTTGGTTATCCCCCGCTGGAGCTGCCGGGCTGTTCTGCTGTCAGAGAGGGGGAAGCTGGGCTGGAAGAGCGGGGAAGAGGGTCCGTCGGAGGGGCCCCTGGCTCTCCTGGGTGTCCCACTGCTGCTGGCACCCCACCGCCCTCATCTGTCTTCAAGACTCCGGCACAAAACTGCAAGAGAAAAGAGAAAATGCAGTGGGGATGGGGTGAAAACCCCACCAGGCTCCGCATGGGCAGTGGGGATCTCCAGCAGGGCATTCCTCAAACCAACCTTCACTGTATTTTCAGAAGGGTTTTATTTTAGGCTCAGTTTGGCAGGTGTAGGCTTAATTCAAAGAGCTGCTCCATCCTGGCTCTGCTCAGCACCCGCTGCCATGCCACGCCAGTGTCAAATGCCGCGGGGACAGAGAGAGGTTGGGGGACCTTCAACCTTACTGAAGGCCTTTGCCATATATTGAAGGATGTTTCCATTAAATGAGTCATGTTAACGGATCCTACAGAGACATCCGCTGATTTTTGCCGGAGAAAAAGCTTTGAAAGACGGAAACTTGAGCGGGGGGGGGTTGGGATGAGCTAAGCCCAAGGAGGGGGAGGAACGCCAAGCGCAGACGCAAGGGCAGGCGCTGGCTGCTGGCAGCACTTCCGGCAACTGCAACAAACAGCTCCATAACTCCCATTTCACACAGCTTGAGGGACTACGACCATCCTGGCACCTCATACACACAAACAGCTTTGAGAAATACTCAGGTTTTGATGTCAGCTCTTATTGCCCTCCAAGTCTGAACACCCAAGAAAGACGGTTGCATATTCCTGCCAGTGTTAGAGCTCACATTGCATCTCAGATGAAATTGTGGAAAGGTCTTGGTTGGAAGGGACCTCTGGAGGTCTTGAGGCCACCCTCCCCCTGCCCAAAGCAGGGCTAATGCCAACGTCAAATCATAATAAGCTTTACAGTACACAATCTGGAAAAGCTAGGAAGGAATTACATCGCGCTCCATCTCCCCAGGTGACTTTGGTGAGATCTTCCACATCAAATTCTACCTTTGTCTCACTTTTGTCTGGATAAACTCTTCCAGGGAAGTCTCAGGGATTGTACTGAGCATAAATTGGATTTTCTGAGTCTATAAAGTTTTTGCTGCCCCATGTACAACTCATTCTTAATCCCTCAAACACTGACCTACAGGGCTGTCCTGGAGAAGGACGCGGACCACCGTATTTAAATGGTTTGGACTGGGAGAGGGCCAGAGCCTGCTGAAATCTGTCTCTGCTGATCCTGGTGTGTTTTGGACCAAGCCCTGAAGGAGAACGATGGGGCCAAAATTCAGTGTGTTTTGTACTTGGAAAAACGCTCCCTCTTCGTGCCGGGCTGCCACGGGTAAGGAACAGCCTGGTCCCCTGGCAGCAGAAAGCCCTGCCCACCCTCTGTCGGAGAAATAAAAGGAGAATAAAGTGCAAATAAAATTTTAGGAACGTTGCAAAGAGATCAGGCAAATCAAAACCTTGGGGATGTCTTATTTGTGTTTGACAAACCCCTTCCCCCTTGTCTATATTCAGCCTTTGGTCCCAAATCTTCCAGTGCCACCCATGCCAGAGAGCAGCTGCAATGCCCACACTTCAAATTTAGGGACTTTGGATGAGCAGAGTGACCCTGGGACCTTGTTGGAGCATCTCTCTTCCTCAGGATGCAAACATCTCCTGCTTACCATGGTCAGCTGGAGAAATTCACCTGACGGGGGATCGGTTTGGTGCCGTTTAACACCATCTGGGTCATGAACATGGCGAGGTCATGAACATAGCAAGGGCAAGGCCCTTTAACACCATCTGGGTCATGAACATCTTAGGTTGTGAACATGGCAAGGAAAGATGCCGGGGTGTTGGTGTCAGGCAGGGAACAGCCGATGGCCATCATGACCTGCACCAGCGAGGTGGCCACATGGGCTAGTTTCGGGCTCCATCCCGCCTCATCCCAGGAGGGTCCGGTGCAGAAACAGAGCTCTGCTCCCCACTGCCTTCTATTTCCACCACCTTCGAGCCAGGGAGAAAAACAAAGCCTTTGGATGATTTCCGCTAGCCCCAGGCGAGCTAGAACCTCTGCCAAAGAATTACATAGAGGCAGTATTAAAAAACAGGGTTGTCTCCAAAGTCTTTTAAATGCGGTGCTGCAATCGGCGTCATTCCCGGCAGGCAGGCAGGCAGGCAGGGAGACCGACCTGCCCATCAGGACCCCATTTTGCGACTTACAGCAGCTTGTCAGGAAAGATCGATAGTTGGCATGGTAACAAGCTCATTTCCCAAGAATACAGCTCCTTTTTATTAAATTTGGCTGGCTATTGATCAGTTCCTGATCCACGTATCAAAACATGACAAGCACTTAATAAATCACAGATTTTTATTGAGGCGAATGAAAAAAATAGTGCTATCATGAGGCAGCTGGGGATGCTGCCTGCTTCCGAGGGTGGCCTGCCAGCTGCAGCCAGAGCCAGGCATGGTGCAGCTATTCTGGGCTGGGACTGGGATGGAGAACAAGCACCAATGGAACCTACTCTTACAGCAATTTCAACGCCGTAATCAGAAGACCCTGTTTTCCCCTGCCACGCACGTCTCCCACAGCAGCATCCCCACCAAGCAGCTTTTTGTGCTGCGTGGATTTTATCCCGCCTCCCCACTCACTATCCCCGGCTCTCTGCTGTCTGTTAATTAACGGTGAAGCCGTGCGGTCCCTCCCCACGGCTCCCAGCCCTCCAAAGCCAGCAGTTTCCCAGGGGTTGCTCTTTGGACCTTGAAAACTTTTCCCTCCGCAGTGGGATCCCGGTTCCCAACACATTTGGAACCCGCAGGCAGCCATCGTGCTGCCACGAAGCACCAATATATGGGCAGGCCACGCAGACTTTCTGAAATCATTTCTAAAGTTCAGGTTAAACTTATTTACCTGGGTCATCCCCAGCAAAGCATCCTTAGGCACGTGGCCGTAGCCCTGGCAGCAGCTTGGCCGATCCTTGCAGCAGCCTGACATCCCTCTGTCTGCCATCCTGGGGGTCCACGCTCCTCCCGTTTGCCATCCCAGGGGGTGGGTAGCTCCACTGTGGCAGGGTACAAACCCCCCAGCCTTTCCACAGGAGCGATACAGTCCATCAAGAAGACGATATGCCTCTTCAAATTGCTTTAACATGCATTTACATGAGAGATAATAACAGCTCCAAAGGCTTTTTCCAGCCTATTAAATAGTACTCACTTAAAATAGTGTCAGAATTCATGCTGAAATGACAGACTATAATAATGCAGTCATATCCATCCGGCATATACAGCCGACTGTAGATGCTTAGAAAAATTGCAAGATGTATTTATTTACATGATAGGGTGTGTGATAGCTGATTTTTTCCAGGTCATCTCCTGTGACTGGTCTGATACAGAGAAGCTGCTGCAAGAGATCTGTCTCCCTCTGTCAGATATTTTAAGAGGAGAGGAAATACCCTGACCACACACACGGATGTGTTAAAGCTTCAAAAAACCTAACGGTTCTGCAAACTAGGATAAAAATTCCAGACACACACTAAATACCCCAGCCATGCCCTTTTCTCCCTGGGGACAGTTGTCACCTCATAAGCAATCAGTTCATGGTGAAGGCTGCCGTTTCAAGCAGATTCACCTAAGGGAGTTCTTAAAAAAAACCCAAAACTTCTAACAAATCGATGTACAGATTTCGAAAGGGCTCAGCCTCTAAGGTCGGGTAATTTGTAAGAGTTCGTTTGGCACCTGGGGAGTCTGAACCCCTCTTCCACTGTCTCGGCAAAGAGCAGGAGCCCGATGCAATGAACCATGAGGAAGGTGATGGAGTTCTGAGGCCAAAGGAGCTTTATTCCTCAGCTCTTCATTACTGTATACTATGTGGCACCCACCCACGGCTACATGTGGCAACCCCTGACATGATCATTTGTGCATCCTGGTCTGTCCCCTCTCCACCCAGGACACATCTACTCTACACCAGCAAAGCTGGACAAGGGCAAGTCCTCCTTGGAGCACTGAGTTGAACACAAAGCAACTTGTGAGGCAGCTTAAAACCTTCAGCAGAATTAAGTATCATAGAGCAAAGTCACCATACATACTACCCAGCCAGCAATACCCACTCCACTTTACAGGTGGGAAGTAGAACCCAAACAGTTTATCTGCCTGCAGCCCCACCAGTGATCCCACTCCACAGACAGGACCCAAAATGACGGATCCTCAATGATGTGCTTGGTGCACCCTGCACTGCCGTACCTCTATATACACTCCAGGGTGCACAGCTATTGCTCACGTTCCAACAGGACCACCTCCGTACATCATCTGGGCTTGCCGACACTGCTCGAGCACCAGTCTGAAAGGTCACAAGAAGGCAGGCTGGGAAGCAGTGGTCGCTTTTTCTTGGGCTTTCCAGAGAAAGCGATGCCTAGAGAGCAGAGCTGCCCCGGTGCTAGCTGGGGATGGCGGAGTGCCCGAGGTCTGCAAAGTCGCTGACATTCTCCTCTTTGACTCGGAGCAAAGGATGAACCTTTTCATCACATTACTCTTTTTTTTTTTTTCAGATGCTCTAACAACAGGAAGAAATCAGGTTAAATCAGTAAGTAAGTACACAAGAGCGATTCTCTTTGTCACCACCTCCCTCCAAGGGCAATTTTGGAGGAGAAAGAAGAGTGCTGCCTTGCACGTTTTAAAGCTTAGCAAACCCTGCCAATATTTCCACAGGAAGAGCATCATCTTCCTATTTGTTCTCTATTTCAGACAGTGCTCCCAGCCCTGTGTGTCCCCGTCCCAGGGACTTTCAACCCAGACGAAGCTACTTAAGCGGCCTAAACACCTGAACATACCTAAAGGCAAACACTGCCAGATGCATCTGGAGGTACATCAAACCCACCATGTCATTTAGTTGCTCCAGAAGTCTGACTCCAAGACTCCAGATTGAAATTAGGCGTTTGGTTGTGGAGTGATGGGCATGGTTTGCCTTGAGATTGAACAGTTGAGGTCCACCTAAAGCATGGGAGCAGGGTGAGCTTCACAGACTGTGGGTGGGTTTTCCTCACCAGCCCCAGGCTACCTGTGCCAGCCCTTGCCCAGCTGCAGAGCCGAAATTCAGCCCAAAGCACTAGGCAATCCCCAGGTGGAGAGCAGTGGCAAAACCCCGAGCGTTTCCCCTTGGCTGCTTATCCCAAAGATGCCCCAAATGAAGCCAGGAAGGGCGACGCTTTCTGCTCACAAATTAACATGCAGTTATTCAAGCATCCGGTGAAAATTCCTAAGGAAAGCAGTGGTGTATGTTGGTGGGAATCGGCCATTTGGCACTTTGAGCTCCTTTTGCTGGAGCAGTGGGATTTCAACAGCCCCCTGTACTAGATGCCAGCAGGGGGCACAGTGGTGCCCATCGGCTCTTCTCCCGGCAGCTCCGCTGGGAAAACCCCAGGAACGCACCACGGAGCATCCTCCATCTCTTCCCAACTTTTTCGGGTGGGTAAATGCGGCCACAGGAGAGCAGAGCGGGGGGACTTAACAGCCTGATCTCGCGCTAGCATTTAATTTAAGTTAGAAATAACATCTCTCTCTCTCATCTAGATCATATTAGGATTTTGAAAGGGCAGTCACGCAACTTCCCCCAGCAGTTATGGCAGAACCGCGCTCGGAAATGAATGGAGCTCGTGGAAGCATTCAGGACCGAACAATCGGATTTATAATTAGGCCTAAAAAGGGAAGAACGCTGAATAAAAGCAGCACAGCCAATTTTAGAAGAAAAGGAAGTTCTGGATGGAATTCATTGGGGTAGAGCACTGAAGTGGAAATGGAAAGTGTTCAAAGATAAATGAGTTTAGGCCTAAGAGTTTGCTTGACATCTAGAAAATGTACTAGGAACACAGTGTCAAGAAAAGCTAACGTGAATAACAAAGAAACACAAGAAGTGAGAGAAGAGAGGAAAGAGCCATAAAACTTTGGGACAACAAAGAGTTGCAATTATAGAGGGAAATGTAATGAAGTGTAAAAAATCATAATGAAAGCAAAGATAGAGAATGAAAGGATGATTGCATATTTGCTTAATGCACATCGGAGAAGTGTCAAAGACATGGGGAACAAGAGGTCACTAAATGAGAAAATAAAGCCTCGGAGGAAAGACACTGAATTTATTGCTTTAAATACAGATTTATTTGCCTGGGATTTACCACTTGAGGGCCAGTGACAGAGGCAAGCAACAGAAATGGTTTCCTAAAGGAGAGGAAAAATTTCTGAAGGAAACTGAGCTTTTTTTTCTTAGACAACTGACCCAGCAAACACAGCCTAAGCCACTGGCAAGCCACTGGGATCTAATGGGGCCTCAGAAACAGAGGGAAAATTCGGTCTAACCGGCCCCCAGGTGCAAGGGGATTAACATTTGCTTACCGACACCCTTCAGTGGCACCAGGAGTCCTGGCTCAGGCCACCTGCACTGGGGAGAGGGTCAGCCCCGATGGCACTCCCCCTCCTTTTGGGGATTTTCCTGATGGGATGCAACTGGTGCCCCAAATACCAGCCATATCCCACTTTGCACTTCCCAACACCCATGAGCTTCACACAGCAGGTGAATGCTGTGGCCCACAAAACCTTCTTAACCGGATCCGGATCAGCAGGACAAAGTGGGATGAAACCCACCCCTGGCTCTCATGTGGTGTCCCACGGGCTCTGCTGCCACCAGCACCTCTGCCGTCATTAAACGGCAAACTCAGGGTTTCCCAGCTATAGGGAAAACTGAGCTTTGCTCCTGAACGGAACACGGACAAAACTGTTACCCGAGAATACAGCCCTTCCCCGGCATGAGGCACAGATCTGCATTTACAGATCTGTGGCTGTTTTTTGACTCCAGCAGAAGAAAAAAGCTTTTTTTCTTTAGAATGGTGTCACCAACTGTCCTCTCCCCCACGCTGGGGACTCGCAAGGCTTGGAATACCCATTTCTGCCCTGAAATGGGAACACCCTCACCTAGGGCGGTAGGCTGGGGGTCCTGCTTCGCTGGGGCAACCGGGAGAAGGACAACACCGAGGGAAAGGGCCAGCTCCCAAAACCCAAAACCATGGTGTGGGGCAGGAATCAGAAGCTAATGGAGAATGTGGCTTAGACCACTCCCTTGCAAGCACTGACGAGAAGGACTGGATGGGACATGAGGGATGATAGGGATGAGTCCTCACCTTGTCTGAACGTCCCAGTGGTGGAAGCCCACATGGGTGATGGATCACCCCAGCTGAGGGGCTGGGTCCCTAAGGAAGCACCGGCAACCCCTAGGCTGGCCCAAACCACCCCTTCTGGGACTGGAACACCTCTCTTACGAAGAAAGGCTGAGGGATTTGGGTCTTTTTAATCTGGAAAAAAGACGACTGAGAGGGGAATCTTATCAACACTTATAAATACTTCAAGGGTGGGTGTCAGGAGGATGGGGCCAGGCTCTTTTCAGTGGTGCCCAGCGACAGGACAAGGGGCAACGGGCACAAACTTGAGCATAGGAAGTTCCACCTCAACATGAGGAGGAACTTCTTTCCTGTGAGGGTGTCAGAGCCCTGGCACAGGCTGCCCAGAGAGGTGGTGGAATCTCCGTCTCTGGAGACATTCCAAACCCGCCTGGACGCGTTCCTGTGCCACCTGCTCTGGGTGACCCTACTCTGGCAGGGGGTTGGACTGGATCATCTCCAGAGGTCCCTTCCAGCCCCTGCCAGTCTGGGATTCTGTGATTCCCTCCAGGACCTCCAGGGCTTGGTGCCTTCAGGAGTGGGGCCAACCCACAACACCCATGGAAAAAGCAAAAAGGGAGTGGAACAAGGTTGCCAAGTGCATTTTCCCTTGAAAACCCTATAAACAGCAGAGTGACACCCAGGGAGCGGGATCCTACTGGTGCATTTATCAACCGAGCGATATCTAGACAATTAGTTGTTTTCTTTAATTTAGAACTAATTTTGTCCCACCAGTTTAAATTAAAGCCCCCAATAGGATAATTTCCTCCCAACCATAATTTTGTTACAAGCTTTTCATTAATCCAATCACAACTCCTATAATATTATTTGGCAGCTGATGGAGACTACAGTAACCACAGGGGTTCGGGCGCATTGTCTCATTTCTGATAAAAAAAAAAAAAGTAAAATGAGCCCAATTAAAAATTCTTTTAGTACTGTCTAATATATGAAACTCCCCAAAGTCAGGACAGAAGCATCATCATTCAAGCCACGCAGCCCGTCTGCGGGTGACAGCAGAAGCTACATGCTAATGTCAAATGTATGTGTCTGTCTGTCTAATATATTTAAAGAGAATTGCCAGGGTGGAAATAATCACGTTTGGAAATATTTTTCTTCCACTTAGGGCAATTTTCTCTGGAGTATTTTGGACTGGCCCCAAGTCTCTTTCAGCTGCCTGAAGTCTTATTTGAAGCATCCCGGGCCGTGATGCAAATATTCAGCACACGGCAATTGCCTGCAAATCTCGTATTCATAGCAAGAAATGGAAGAGAGAGAAACCCGATGGTGGGAAGGTCTTGTGGCAGCAATAACATACACAGCGTTGTCAGATGGGGAAGATTCAGTGTGGAGAAGCTCTAATTTGGAGTGGAAAAAAAGAAAAAGAAGAGTAGAAAGCAGCGGGAATTTTAAAGTAAATTCAAGTCTTAAAAATTGCAGTTTCCTCAAGTCATACACAATCACTCCTGACAGAAATTTTTTTGGCATATGGAAGTGTAGAAAGGAGGTGACAGAAATCCCTTGAAATAAACACAACAAAGGAGACAAAAGAGGAAAAATCAAAATTAATATATAGAAATATTAATTATAATAGAAATATTAAAACGGATGGGACTGGTTTCCTCCTTCTCTGTGAGCAAGAGCCCCCAGGTGTGGAGGGGCAGCTGCAGCCTCAGGGGAAGAAGGTTTCCCTCTGCCCTCCGTAAGCAAAGCCATGGCTCGTGAGCAGCATCGAGGTACCGCACCATGGCCTGGACTGAGGAGGCACAACAGAAAGGGCATTTTTTTCCCCCAAACAAACAATAAGCGCAAAGGCAAAGGGAGGGGGACAGGCACCAACACACTCCTGAATTTGGGCCAAACATGACAAGTGTTTCCAGAGGATAAAAAAAATAAAAAAAGGTATATTTTAACAAAACAGAAATATTTTACGTAGACAATTCAAAGGCAAAATGCTCCCACTTCCCATTTTAAGGCTGCATTTGCATTTCAAATTGACACCAGAACAAGTGAGAAAAAGGCCAAGGTTTAGAAGACCCCAGGGATGAACCCCAATGCTTGGTTTCTCCTGGATGAAACCCTCTTGTGTTTGCCACGCACCCTTTGAGCAGGTAGGGCCAGGCTGCCCAGCCACGTACCGCTCTCCAAGGAGGGCCCCAGATGAAAAAAAAATCCTAATTTTCGAGCTATTCCCATGCAGTGCAGCTGGGAGGAGGAAGGGGGCTGTGCCTTTGCCCCCACACAGCACGGCCGTGCCGTGCCCTGGCCCCTCTGCCCGCAGCACGGGCATGTGGAGTCCCAGCCATGGTTATACTGAAAGAAGTCGCCATCTGCATCCTTTCATCACCAGCAAAAGTCTCAATTCCTAATTAAGCTCTCGTTAAGAAGCATACCTGCAGTGGCTAGATGCCAGCGCAATGGGCAGGAGCTTTTAATTCATTCCCGGCTTCACTGTATGGGCAGAAGACCGAGTTGAGCACTGCCAGAATTTCTATTCTGTGCAATAATTTAACATCTGGAAATGTGCTCTCCCTCCAACGCGGGGACAAGTCAAGATGCAGAAATTGCCCCAAAATGAACACAAGTTAAAAAAAGTTTCTCTTGAGGCTACCCAACTGCTTCCATAGAGGAGGCTTAGAGCACAGAGAGATGGTAAAACACGAGCCCCTGGGGGTTCCTACCCATTTTCATTTTCCACATTTTGCTGTCCACGCTCTTAGGGTAATTAATCTGTTTCTGCCAAACAGCCTGTCTCTGGCAAATTTGCCTTTTTCCCAGTGAAAACTAATTCTGCCAGAAAACATGGAGGGTGTGGTGTGAGCTGCAGCCACGTCCCAGCCGCACTCAAGCATGATGGGAAAATCAAAATCCCCGTTCTTGCGCTTGAGGATGGCTGCAGAGATAAAGTCTAAGTGGTAGTGTCCTTTCAAGCCCCCTTACCCTGAGCTGATAAGCCCAGGAATGGCGGCTTTTCCACCTCAACAACGTGTTTTTCTGGTAACTTGGTTCTTTTGTCTTTGTTTTGGTTAAACACAGCAAGGTTTCCTTGCTCAGAAGTGAATGTTGAGCAACTTCTGCCCTCAGAGAGGGGCAGGAGGGATTACCTTTACACAGCAACATTGTACCTCTTTCCTGTTAACCAAGCAACCTCAGCAGACCTCTCATCTTGTCCTTACAGCTCTTCCTTTTGCATCCTCAGCTAAAAGGAACTAACTTCTATCAGACTTGAAAATGGCAGGAGCAGTTGATAAGGCCCATATTGAGAATTATGGATTCAGAGGCTTCATGATATGGTATCCATACCTAGAATTAGAGAATGGTTCAAGTTGGAAGGAACATTAAAGATCGTCTAGTTCCACCCCCCTGCACTGGGCAGGGACACCTCCCACCAGACCACGTTGCTCCAAGCCCCGTCCAGCCTGGCCTTGAACACCTCCAGGGATGGGGCAGCCACAGCTTCTCTGGGCAACCTGGGCCAGGGGCTCACCGCCCTCACAGCAAAGAATTTCTTCCTCAGATCTCATCTAAATCTCCCCTCTTCCAGTTTGAAACCATTCCCCCTCATCCTGTGGCTTCCCCCCCGATCCAGAGTCCCTCCCCAGCTTTCCTGGAGCCCCTTTAGGGACTGGAAGGGTCTCTGAGGTCTCCCCGGAGCCTTCTCTTCTCCAGGCTGGACACCCCCAACTCTCTCAGCCTGTCCTCATAGGAGAGATGCTCTCAGCCAACAAAGATAAGAAATGCCCAAGAAGTGCTGACTTTCTTGCCACGCAGGGAGGCAGTCACACCTCATATCCAAGGAAAGGAGTATGATGGAGATGGGTGGAGAGAAGGGGAAAGCAACAGTAGCAGTGTGCGAGCGAGGCACCTAGTACCCTTATACAAGGGGCATGCCTACAGCAGGCTGTCACCTTGGTGTGATTTTTCGATCGAGAGGTGCCACTGCGTGCTAGGACACCCTAAAACCTGGGGGAATTTCATACCAACTCAAAACACGGGCAGCCACACTGAGCTGCATGGGGCCGGACAGGACCTGGGTGCCGAGAAGAGGCAGCAGAACTGGAAACGCAGGGTCAGAGCAGTTCAGTCCCGTATTCAGAGGGACTCCAGTCCTGGTCCTTGCTGAAATTAGTCTTTGCATGGGTACATATAAATAAATCCAGGACACTGCTTGCGTAACAGTAACATTTTGCAGTATCTGGCATTTGCCGCTAGTTGAAGGCTAAGCAAACCATGCTTCAGTGGAGCATAAAATTGCTTTTCCTTTGGAACAAGCAGGGCATTGTAGTAATAGGCAAAACTGTACATTGTGTTAACGGCTGTATTTTCACATTATTGATTTACATTGTGTAATGCCATGCAAGACCTGCTTTCAATGATATGTGCATCTGTCATATCACAATAACTGCAAAAGGCTGGGTGCTGCTCGGAAAATGAAGCGCTGGGGATCCCGGGGCATATTCGCATCCATGTGCCCATCATGCGGAGGTGATGATTAGGGGGATGTTGTGGTAACGAGCAGGTCCCAAGTGTGCGCTATGTAAATCAAGGCCGCCCGGGTCAGCTTCCACTTACTGCGCACGTCCAACTTTTTCAGCCTGCTTGCTCTTCTGACAAGGAGAGCGTATGGAAATGGCTTCCCCTTGGCAGCTCCCCTCAGCTTATACGCGTTTCAAGGCATCCAAGATGGATGGGTTGCATTTTTTTTTTTTTGGTTGTTTTTCCCCTCTCCTATCCAACTTTTTTTTTTGCTGCTGGGGCCAGATCCACGCAGCCCTGACGTGGGGATGTCTGCGAGGACCACCAGCCGCTGGTTGAAAGCAAGCCGAGCAGGACGAGAGCAAGCCGCTCGAGATCAAACTGGTGGGGTTTGTTACAAGAAACGTCATTACTAAATACAACTTAAAACAAGAGGACAAACACTCTGCAGATACAGTGTTTTGAATCTGAGGGAATTCACCTCAAATACGCAATAATAAACCATTGATATCAGCCTGAAGCTTTTTTTTTGTTCCCTATCTAGTTAATGCAAAGTTTGGTTTTCTATTATCTAGTTATTATCTAGTTTGGTTATCTATTATCTAGTAAATTAGGTAAGCTTTCATTTAACTGTAATATCTGACTTCATTGCTTACATTGGCTCCAGGTGCTTTGTATTATATCAAGGAATATTAAAATAACATGTTTCTCCCTTTTTATTTGGTTATTTCTAAATAGACCAAATTGTCTCGTTGCTTAAAGGAGAAGGACAGTCCAGGATCCAACTTGCCAGACCAAGAATTGTGCCACCAGGCTCCAGTTCCTTCCTCAGCTACCAAATTTCTGGCCTCAGGCATGACTCTTAGTCTCTTGCTGCATCATCCCCTCCAGCTGCGAAAGGACTCGAGTCTTCAGAGGATGCTGAGAACATGATAATATCTGGGGAGGGCTCAGCCACCCGGAGCTTGCAGGGACACCAGGACAGATAGACTGCCCTGAAATCAAATGTCACTTAAATATTTGTCAGATTTAACAATCAGAGGGGTAATTTTGTCGGCAGGTAGTGACAATTTGGAATATTTACATATTAGTCTAAGAATCAGCTCTTTCCTTTGATGTTTTTAGAGCTGTAGAGATGCCCCAGGTGGGGACCGTGGGGTGCCCAGACCTTCCTGGCCACCTTGACCTTCCATCCACACAGGGACATGTTATGGTTTTAGACACCGGTATGAACCAGCAGCTTTGGATCCAGAATGCAGCGGGGAAGAGCAGTGTACCAACATCCACCAGCCATGCAGGGGATAAAGGAGAGACATTTCGCTTCTGCTGGGAACACGTAGGTATCTCTGTGCTGTGACGGATGTGTTGTTTTTTTATCTATTGCCCTCCTCGCTCCTGAAGCGGCTCAGCTCTGTCCCTTTGCCAGCACCTCACAGGGGAGATATAATTCCAGAAAATTACTTGTGACCCGCAGCTACCCACGACAACGCAGACACGTTTTTAAAGCTGAGGAGGACGTGCTGCCTCTCTCGGCTTCGATGGGCTCATACCCACCGTGCGCTTGGCACCTTACTGAAATCAAACCCAGGGTTAAATGGCAGCTCTCCTTTTCAGTTCACCTTTAACTGGAAATCAGGGTGGGTTTTTTTCCTTCCTTCCAGGTTTCTTTTTTTTTTTTTTTAACTCTCTCACAGTTGTAATCTCTTTGTTCCAGTTGAAAAAGTGAGGAATTTTTTACCAAATTCCCATTTTACATGGTCCAAGATAAAAATCAAAGATACGGCATCACCTTAATCATTACTGCTACGGACTGAGAGAAACAATCTCAGCTAAGGAAAGTTTTCACTCTTTTATCATTGACGTTTTCTTTAGTAATTGCTCTAGCGCATTTGCATTGATTTCTTTGGAGCCTGCTATATTCTCCAGACCTAAAAGTCATGAATGATGGAGACTTTAAAGCTGCACACCGTTTTAAACGAACAGAAGCAACACAACTTTGAACTTGGGTCTCAGAAGGTAAAAGTCTTTGCGGTTTGTCTTTAAATACTTGGATAAATCCCGTTAGCTTTCTCCACACCGTCAAAGCATTTGGACAGCATAAAGCAACTGAATACATAAAAATGTATCTAAACACCTTGTAAATCCCTACGCAGAGCTGTTGCTGACACTACTTTTAACCCTCGGAAAACATTTCCCCAATTACTGATCAAATACAATACAGCTAAATTTCACCTCCAGCACATCATTTTGATAATGGGTATGGAAATTATCCATTCAATAGCTATTCAGAAATAACTTAGAAAGATTGGTTTTCAGATACTTCTGAGAATCCTCGAATAATCCCCCTATAATGACTGTGGTGAGAATCCACCAACAGTTTTCCCTTTGAAAAAGGCTGTTTGGGGCGAGAGTGTTGGTGGTCTCTGCCTGTCCTCCGACGGATGCGTTGGAACAATATATCTGAAATCACCAGCACTCTGCTGGCAGAGGACCGAGGGGTTTCATACCCTTACAGGACTCGGTCGAGAAAGTTTGCCAGCAAGGGAAGAGACTTTTCCCCCTCCCCGATCAGTTTGGCTTCTCAGGTGTGCCTCAGCAACCTCTCAATATAAATTTTCTTCCTCTCTCACAAGGCAAATTTGAATCATTTTCCATCCAGAGCCTGCAAGAAAAAAACCACTCTCAAACCAAAACAAAATAAAAAAGTACCTAAAATAAACAATAACTACACCTCGCACTTCCCTGCTCTATGCCAGCTGCTAAATGCAACCCAGGAGTATTTTAAAATGTTTCGATTTCACAATCTTTCTTGCTTCTTGAGACGGAAAGGATTCATTTTTTCTTCTTTTGGGGAAGATGCTATTTTCGATTTACTTTACTGATTTCATAGATGTAAAATTTGGTCTTTCTTGCCTTGCTAGAGGAGATGAAGAAAGAGGGCTGTGGGATGAGAAATGCTTCCCTTCCCCACACTGGTAATTGGGCACTGGACATAAGCGTAACAAAAAAACCCCCAAACCTGGATATTTCTGAAGTTTTCCTTTCCCCTTCAGTAGCTCAGCTTTTGCTCCCTTATGAATTTTACACTGCCCAGGTGCCGCAGAGTCCTATAATCCAAGGAGAACTAAGTTTCTTTATAGTTGCATATAAATCTCTCTGGTTTTATATGCCCTTGTGCCCTCCTCGCCACCTGGCAGCAGAGGTGGAGGTGTTCCTGCTCCCATGTCACCCTGACCGCGGCGGCTGTCCCCAAAGGGAGACACAACCTGTCGGTCTCAAGCAAAGGGCAGCTACTGACCAGCAGTGCCTTTTGCCCATCCCAGGGCCAGGCTGCTTATTTCTGAGTAACTATATTATCCTTATTAAATTTCTACGGTTGTGGCTGCCCCATCCCTGGAGGTGTTCAAGGCCAGGCTGGATGGAGCTTTGAGCAACCTGGTCTAGTAGGAAGTGTGGGTTGGAACTGGGTGATCTTTAAGGTCCCTTCCAACTCTAACCGTTCTCTGATTATTCAAGGGGTTAATTTTGGGGCATAAAAGCCTCCCCTGGGAAGCGCAATGAAGGGCCGCAGACCCAGCTTTCATCCAACAGGTGAGGACCGCAAACACAACCAGGGGCTATCTGAATGACTAGTCTCTGTAGCAATTTGCTGCCATCCTGGAGTGGAGGAAAGAGAAATGGGTCACCAGCCTCAGGTTTCATACCCCAAAGGGCAGTGCACAGAGGTTAAAAAAAGGGTTAATACTGCAAAAGACTGGTCTGGAAAAACCTTTTATGATATCTGCACATGGGTCAGTTTGCAGTCACAAGCGAGTTGATGGAAGGTGAAGAGCAGCCACCAGAGGACGGACACACAAAGCAGCAGCCCCGCACTACCCAGCCCCAAATCCCCACAAATCCAGCAAAGTTAAAACGCTATTACCTGGTTCACAAGCAAAACTGTTTGCTGGTGGCCTGTGAAGTCAATCACACACCAAACCCCCTCACAAACAACATGCTGAATCCCTATTGGCTGGGGGAGAGCCTGACAGTAGCCCAGGACTGTCACACGGTGTCACTAGGCAAGCCTTCAGCTGGCCAAGCCTGTCCCCACATCAATCAAAGCCCAGAAAGGGGCTAATTTGGGTTTATGTGTGATCTGCTATAAACACTTGTGGCAGCTCTATGGAAACGGGACCAGGAATGTTTCGGGGGACGGAGGGGGCACACACAGTCAGGCCGAGCCCCAGGACACGCGGCGGAGGAGCTGCTTCTTCCTCTACCTGCCGGGCTGAGCCTTCAGTGGCGCGGGAAGTTGGACGTGAAGAACATCCAAATCCCCCAAACCTCAGGGGTTTCCTTTCACAGGAGGAAGCGTGGATTTCAGCAGCAGCACCTGGGAATCCCAGGCAGCGTTCATAAGCCGTGATCCCAGCCAGGACGTAGGGCACAGGGCAACCAGGGAGACCCACCAGCTCCAGTGCTTGAGTGACCCTTCGAGCAGGCTGGGAGCAGCCCTGCTGCAGGACTTTTTTCTATCAGCTTTACCTTCGAGACAAGATTACTGACCTTTCCAGTCCAGTATTTAACAACCCCCATTCATCCCCACTTTGCTCTTCCCTTCCACTTCATTCCCTTTGTTGCTCTGTAATAGGAGACGCAACAGGGCACATATTTCTGCAGAACAAAGCATTATCATCCTAATTATCGTTTCCTGGTGTTTTCTTCACTTTTGCCATTTTAGTAAAAACAATTAGCTGAGAAGAACCATCTTTTTTAATCTCTACCCTATTGTTCTCATCTCTCTCTGGATCCAAGGAGGTCTTTTCAGAGGCTATTTTATTCATAATTACATATGTTGGAACAACTGCTCAAAAAGTGAGCCCAGAAAGGATTCTGACAATCCTTTCCTAGCAGGCTTGGTCCCGTTGCCTCCAGAGTGTGTAATGCTGATGATTTAATAAAATGTATGCAAAAACAAGGGCTTATTTTCAACAGGCTGTGTAAATGATGGATGCAGCCGTGCCATCAGCGTTGGCCTAATGGATTGAGGAGGAGTTGGAGTCGCAGCGAAATCTGGAGCCAAAGACTTTTGTTTCGCTGCCAGACTTGGGTCCTCTAGCTCCTTCGAGGAGTCTGGGAGGTATAACACAGCAAGGGATGGGGATTTTAGATAAAGATCCAAGCTCCCTCCATTTGCACTCAGAGCCTGCAGGACTTCATTACTGGCGTAAACTGGAGGAAGGCTGGCCCCATGGTCTAGCTTGGCCTTTCTGCTCCAAGCTTGTTTTAAGCATAGACCACTCTCGCTTGAAAGACACCTGCTGGATTTTTTGCATATGTGTAATTCTTATTCCAAAGCTTTCCCTCCCAATTCTCTCTTTACCCTATAGGCTTTTGTTTAAAATAGTACAGCCAGAGCACTGCAATTTTCCTTTTGAAAGAGGGTTTGGGTTTTTCTTTTTTTTTTAATTTATTTTCTTTCTTACACTGGGGAAAACTTTAAAATGTATCATATTCACTCAATTGGCTCTTCATGTTTTTTTTTCAAGCTTCCCCTCCACCACCTTTGTTAATTACCCGCCATTTGAACAAGGGTCTTCTCCTGCCTTGATCCTGCCGTGAAATCATGATGCTATATTTGTCTTTCTAACATCAAAGTCATTTCCATGGTCACCAACTGTGATGTCATAAACACATTTTTAATGGCTTGTTTACAGCAGGGAACAGAAGGAGAGAGGAGATTATGGGTGGAAGGAAACTCTTATCAATACACAACAGTTTCAGGCACAACTGTGAGGCTGAAGCATGCAGAAAACTTGAGGACAAAAAAAAAAAAGTCCTTGCTGAAATAGTTTCTATTCTGAAGCTCATCCCAGCACAAAAATCCCTTTTTAAGTTACTAGCGAACAAGCAATCCCAATAAATTACTATGTCAGTCAGCCCAGAGTTGTGCAAGGTGCTTTCTAAGCTTGGAAGACAGCAAATCCCTGCCCCAATCCATCCAGCTCGTTCTACGGATGAACACACGCAACACATCCTCAGCGACTCCTACAGAAGTGCTTGGGCAGGACATGGTGGGATCTGAACTCTATTGGCCCATAGAGTTTTATTTGTCTCGGGTCACAGCAAGACTCAGAATGTCCTCAACAGACACTTCAGTTGGACCAGAAGGTCCTTTTTTGTCCAGAGATGGTTGCGAGACCCCTTAGCTTGTCCTCCCTCTACATGGGGGCTTACCCATATAGACTGCACATGTCAACCATTCACGAGAAAGGTTTCTCTTCTGGCAAAGAAGGGCAAACACCAGGACCAGCTCAAGCTTTTGCCCACAGAAATAGCAAGGTCCTTCAGGCTGTGTGACCCCTGCAGCCCAGCTCCCCAACAAGCCCAAAGCAACGTGAACTCCTCTTTGCCAACTCTCTGCTTTGCTAGTGAGGCTGGGACACAGCCAGTTGAAACAACCCCCCATTGTCCAGGTCCCTCAGTTAAAGTCAAAAAGCAAACCCCACATGTCCTGCGTTCCTCTCCCACATGGCACAGCACAAAGATGGTCTAACAGGAGTCCGTCAACACACCTGGTCTTTGTTTCGAGCTCTACTGATGCCACTTCCATGTGTCTTGCCTTTCTTGGTTCCCAGTAGCTCAAAGCGAGCTTTAGCTGTTGGTTTCCAGAGCCTCCCCAAGGCAATCCTACTTAGATGCTGCCCATTCTCTAGAATCTAGAATTAATCTAGATAGATTAATTGGGTGGACCCAGACGCACTCCACATTGGAGGCTGGCTGAGACAGGGCCTGGTGCAGCACCCCGCCCCAGGGCAGAAACAAGCTCCTTCAGCCTTAGGTGGTCACAGCTCAAGAGAGGGTAGGGATAAGTCAGGCATAATTTCTCTTAGAAGCAATCCAGGTATTTCCCATGGTCTCCAGAGGCCAATTGCTGGTTCAGGCATTGGCCAAGCATCATCTCTTCAGGTGACAGGATACCAACAAGGAACCCTGCTTCCATGCTGGAGGTCATTTGAGAGACCCTTGATTGATGATTTTGAGATAGCCCTGGGAGATCCCTGGCAGATGGACATTGCTGTCATCAGCCAAAGAAACCAGCACTGAGCACAGCTCTTCAGTGTAGGGAAACACGCAACCTTGCTGCCACCTTCTCAGGGCATGTCAGGAATGGCCAGGGAAGGGCTGACACGCTCCTGGGTCAGCAGAGGAACCGCAGTGGTCTCTGCTTGGAAAGGGTTTCCCAGACTGGGGTCCCAGTCAGCTCCAGAAGGTCCCCGCTCTCACAACTGGCTGGGACCAGGACCAGGACTGTCCCAGTGGTACCCTCGGGGTGAGCCTGGCTCTGCATGACCTGAGGGCTCCCTCCACGCCGAGCCTCTTCCAAGAAAAATCCCCAAGTAAAACTCATCCCGGAGCCTACGGGAGGAAGGATTGGGGGTGCTTGAAGATGTGGAGCCATCCCTGGAACTTGGTTGTCTTAGAGATATCACGACGAGACATCCCCGTATATACACTCTGAGGAGATTATCTCCCTCCCCTACCCAAAGAAAACAGGGGAAGCGGGGGGGGGTGCTGAAAACTCACTGGACGATGAAATTCCTAAATCCTCATCCCATGAGAAGAATTGATGTAGCTCTTTCCTCGCTCCCATACCAGGAGCTCCCCAGTAGGAGATCCTATTGTACGTTACACACTAGCAAGGGTACATCTTTCAGCGTGCTCTTTTCCAGAGTGAGCGCAGTCCCTGGCACTCAGGAGCCAGGATTTCACACCCCCTATTCATCGCCGAGGTACAGAACAAGCGAACCACCATTTTGCTGCAGTCCCACAGCAGGAATAAAATGGTGGCACAAATGAAAACTGCCAGATCAAACACAAGCCAGTTGTCTGTCACCACCTGCAGCTCTTCCCTGCCTTACATGTAACGCTGAATTCTTAATCAGGTTAATATTTGATTTCTGGGTGCTTAAACAAACAAAAATAAGAAACACCACCAAAAAAACCCCCAACAACCCACAACAAAAAACAAATATCATGCTATAACACATGGTTAATGTTACAGCCACAAAGTACCACGATGCAAACTATTGATGCTAGAATTTACATTTTTCCCCACAAAATGGGCAAGTCCGCAGCTCGGGTGTTTATTCACAGAGGCAACTGGCTCATCCAAAAAATATGTGCACAACTAACTGTGCACATATTTAACATACAAAGGGCTCAATCTCTTTTCCAGTGTCTTCCAAGAAATGTTACAGTGGCTGAGAAAGGCAAAAGTGTTCATTTAATTGCTCTTGAAGAGCCTCGCCCCCTTCCCCATGTTACATCAAATTGCTGCTTAAACACGGGGACTGTTGGGAAGGGGCTCCTGGAGGATGCAGGAGAGTAGGCATTTCCAGCGTGGACAGTTAATACAGATCAGGCGGGAGAGAGTTTGCACTTTTGCTTTGTGATTTGCACGTTTCTTCTGCTCACAGACACAGTAAACCTACGCTAAAGCTGAGCCCAAGCACTAGACCAAGTGCCAGGTCCCTGGGATGGGGACAGACACACTTTCCTCACGCTTAACGAGAGACCGGCGACAAAATGAAATTAAATTTTGTCCGTGGACAGTCCTGTTCTGTGTTCAGCTTTGAGTTCAAACAATAATTTCCATTTCAAGAAATGGATTTTCCGAAATAACCTTTTCAACCAAAACCGAAGCAGTGCAACAGCTAACAACAGCTCTTCCCAACAGCATAGATTACCTTTAACATTAAAGCATGTATCATCTCTTTGGAGCACAGAGCACACTTAAAATTCCTTATTTATTTCTTTCAAAGCCACCGACTAGAACAAAATATTTCTTGGCTTACACTTTTTAACCAGTTTGATTTGTATAGGCTGGAGATTTGCTGCATTCTGCTCTTCTAATACCACATAATTCAGTAGTGGAATATATTTTCTGTTAGAGTCTGTGTAACAATTGCTTTTTATCTTTATGTCTAAGTACCTGAACAATGAAATGTTGCAAAATGAATGGCTGAAGGGTTTTTTTTTGCCTTTTTTTGTTTTTTAAAGGCGTTTGACTCATTTTTAAGACATCTATTTGCAGCAGCTAGGGATTTCTTGTGCTTTCTTTATCTCATATATATTTTTACATCTGATAGTTAAACCATTATTAAAAATAAAAATAAAAATATTCCAAGACTGCAGAAAGAGCTCAAGACAAGATTGACTGAATGGATAGATAGAAAAAAAATAAATCCCATCATACTTTTCTTTACTGGGAAACCTTGACTGAGCAGATGAAGCATCCATCGTGCAAGGAGTCACCATATTCAGACCAGTATTTTATTTCACACCATCAGATGTTGCAGATGTCTGGTGACCAGCACATAAATCTTACACCTTTTCAGCTTCCCATCTAGTAGAAATAACTATATAAAATGCTCCGTAAAAGCAACGGAGATGATCTTTCTCCCATTTTAATCAAGAGCAGCCCTTTGCCGGGTTCAGTAAGGTCAAAATCAGGCTTTCAAGAAGCTCTTTGGATGCTCCAGAAACAGGCACAGAAAAACCTCCCCTTTCCCCCCAAAACCCCAAGGCGTGCCCAGCCCCAACACTGTCAGAAAGAGCAAAGAAGGGGAATTTCCATTTGCCAGCATTACCACTTTTAGGCTAAAAAAACGAACTCCCTTAAACATAAGCTTAAAGCCGGGCAGCAGAGGGGGGGAAAAGTTCAAGTTGGATCATTTCCCAGCATTATCTCTGCTGCAGAAGGTACAATGTGAGCTGACGGGGACTTTTCACAGGTGAGAATTAGGAGCGGTGCTTTTTCATTGCTTGATCTCGCAGACTACAAAAGCCCCGTCTTGCCAAAGGGCAGGCATTGCGGCCGTATAATGGTCCCAGTTTAGCCTAAAGCATAAATGCTGCCTATATGGCGTTAAAGAGGGAAGCTGGTTCTGATGTATTGTGTCCCTGCTTTTCGCTTTTTCAAAATACAGCAGAAATGGCAAATAAAGCAGGGGATTTGAACAGCTCATGCCCGCGTAGGAGGCTGGCTTGCAGGCACTCGCCATGGATTTCAAGAGCGGGGTAAAATCTGGCTGTAAAGGGAATTTGCGTGAAATAATTTAAAGACACTGATGGAATTTTGTCTTTAGAATTAATCAATGCTAAGGCAAAAAAGCCTCAGTGAAGGTGATCAGCAGCAGGATGGGTGTATGTTAACCAGCAGCAGGGGCTCTCAGAGGGGCTTATGAGGAGGTCTGGGGCCAGCGAAAGAGCAGGATGTCCCCAAGCTGGGTGTGACACAGCCACTCACCCAGCTACCCCGATGGGGACACACCACGCTAGAAGATGACCCCTCATTTCCCTCTCTGGGCTGGTGCCTTTGGCTCCCCCTAATTTTTGCTATGCATCTTTTATACCATTTTTATAACTTTCCTAAATGAGCCTGCTGGACTCTTAAAATCAATGCAGGCTTCCTGACCTAGCTTTCCTTAAGGGTTTTCAGGGTGAAAAAAAGAAGAAGAAAAAAAAAAACTAAAGGAAATTCTAGTACCAAAGAAAAGATCACACAGTTGGATTATTGTCCCAAACTCGTTACCTTTAACCCCAGAAACCCACATGGTGCTTTTGGGAGCAAGCGGGAGCTGCGAGAGGCACACGGGAAGGCAGGAGGCACAGCAGTCATCCAGGAGCAGGGATGGTTGTCCCCGGCCCCATCCAGCAGGCACCCGGGCTTTGCTTCCAGTTTATTATTTATTTTTGCCCAGTACGTCCACATACATCTGCCTGCAAAGCGCTGGGGGAAAGACACACTTTGAGGAGAGGTTTGAAGAAGACAACAGTGGTGGAGAGAGGTGGAGGGTGTCCCAGGAGGAGCTTATCAGTCATTAGGCCTCACCCACAGATGAAAACAACTGCTCGTCCTGAGCATCTGCTTCCAAATGCTATGAAGACATGGGGAAGAAGAGGCAATTATATTAAAATATTTCACAACAACATGTTAGAAATAAAGTTTTGGAGCGTTCAGTTTATTAAATAGGACATTTGGTTTAATAAAGAGGGGCCAAAGCATCAGTGGAAGTAAGAAGGGGTGATTAAAATTCTAATATATATTGAGCAGCACCCCAAAACGCCCATCACCGACCAGCCGGGCATTTACACCACGCCCTGGAGAGCGATCGGATGGGCAAAACTTGGCAGCAAAACTCGGCGGCAAAAAAACCCCACCACCCTCTGATTTCAAAGGCAGAAGGATTAGCCCCTAAGTTATGAAATTAATAGGAACTGCAAGGGGAAACACTGAGTGTTTGGTTTGGCTCGCTGGGTTTTCCTGAGGAGGCTGCAAAAGGAAATTTGTTGGGGGAAACAGTTTATGGTGCTCCTGGAGGCGGCCATCTGGGATGCTGGGATTAGTATTTTAGATTTCTATTATCTGAAACTCCACTGGCAGACTCCGTAAAAAAGAGTTTATAAATTCTGTAGCGGGGCTTAAATAAAACTATTTTATTGAGGGACTAAGAAATACGTGTAATTACCGTAGGTGGAAAATGCTTTTTCATTGCCATTCACCAAAATGAGTTTACCAGATATTATTCCTAAGAGGTATAATTAAAATCAACATAAAATCCTGAACACAGGGAAAATAAAACATTAGGAGATAATGTCTTTCCAATTACTAGACCAACCCGTCCTCTGCACTGCGGAACAAGCGTGATCGCTCTCCGCTGAGTAGCGTTTGTTTTCCCCATGCGGAGATGCTGTAACCTCCTGGGTCCTCAGGTGAGCTCTTACTTTGCAGCCCGTTGTAAGAAGGCAGTTACTTAATGCTACTCCGTGTTAAACTCCTTCTCTAAAAAGCAAATGAAGGAACTTCACCGAACGCTGGGTCTTGACAGCCTGTTTGCTCTCTGCGTTATTTCCTAAGCTCCCACCAAAAGCAGACTGGAAGCCTCCAGGGTTTTTTAGGTTCAGATCTGGACCCATGTACCTGTCATTAACTCCTGCCCTGGCAAAATGTCCAGGGATGTACACATGACTCGTGCCAGGGGGAAAAAAAAAGCCTGACAAATCCCCCATTGAGCAGCAGGAGAGGCACTTCAGAGCCAGGTACCTGCACCAGATGTTTAATGCTGTTTTCTGCTGGTACAGCAAGATGTAACCTGATGTTAGATGCCACCTCTCATTACGGATGTCTGACCACCCTGGTTAATGAAAGACTTTGTTTTCTTTTTGCAAATGTTATTAAGCGAAGAACAAACTGATTGTCTAAATTGATTAAGCAGATTCATTCCAGTGAAAAATTTATTATTTGCCTAGTTCATTTCATCAAATCAATTCAGAGGAAAAAGGCTCCATGAATTAAACTAATCACAAATATATATTTTAAAAGCCAGCCGTTACCGGCAGGATACAGTTAGTGCAGTCAATCACTGTGACAATAACTGAATTTTAAAGCAGCATCTAGCATTGCTTCTCAGAACCTTCTTTGCCTTTTCTTTCAGAAAAATGCTCTTTGGGAGCAAATTCTGCCACAATTTAGTCCCATACATTCTCATTAAACTTCTATGGGTGCCCAGGAGTCATTCTTGGTGAAAAAACCCGTAATATTCAACTGGCATTTCCTATAAAATAGCAGTCATACACTAACTAGAAAGCTAACTCTGATAGATTAATCAGAATTTCTGAGTGCTTCAGCACAAGCTCTTGAAAAAACACATATTTTTTAAAAATAAAATGTCATTCATTTATTAGGCTGAACACAGACATTCATTAGACTTGCTCGCATCGCAGTCAGAGAAGGTTCCTGTATAATCTTTTGCAGGACACAGATGGAAAAGTCAGCCTAGAATGCTAATAATCCATTCAGTTCAAATGAAAGATCAACCACCACATTTGTATTTCTCCAGCAAATTATAGATAGGGTTTGAGCTTTTTGTGAATGGACACACACGTATTTCATAGATTATTTTTTTTCCCTGCACGGATAACTTTGAAACCATCATTCCAGAAAACTCTTCTGTTATTGCCTAGATCTTTGCAAACACATTTGTCATGGATGGCTGGCTAAAAGCACCCGGGTCTCATGCAACAGATGACCTAATGAAAATAATTCTTAATTCTCCAACTTTTTCTTCTTTATGCCCGTTGAGCCCCGCGGTGCAGCAGCATCGCTGACGGGACGCCCTCCCAGCCTGGCCGTGACTCCCGTACCATTACCATGGGTTAAGCAAAGACCCTGAGAGTCCGTGGTGCCTGGTACAGCCAGGAAACACCTCCACCACATCTCCATCTCCATCTCAGGTTAACAATTCAGAACAATATTTTCCCACCAAATGCTTGTATTTTCTCCTCCAGCCCTTTGACGATGCCAGTTTCAAGGATCTCTAAATCGGCCTGTCCTGTGCTGAACCTCCTGCGAGCCATTTGGCTGGCACCCGTGGTTCAACACACAAGCATATCTACGTGAAAAAAACCACTTTATCATTCCAGCTCACTGGTCTCCTCTTCCTTTTTCGGTAGCTTTTCTCTAAAAACAAGGAGAAGTCTTGCCTCTGCCCATTCTGCCCGCTGAGGGCTGGATTCATGGAGCAGACGCTCGGTGGCACAGCCAATGCCTCGGCACCCGCGCTTGCTCTTGGGTAGATTTTGGGTTCTTAAACAACAACAAAAAAAAAGGTTTTTCAACAGCACAGTGTGAGAGCAAAAGCTAGACACACTGTGGCATGAGCAATAATTTAAGACCACGTGGCACAAGCCATAACAGCGAAGCTCAAAAAGCTCGCGAGCCTGCTCTCTCTCTCTTGAAGCAAATGTTTTGATTAGGGACTTGGGAAAGAAAGCAAGCGATGACAATTGAGAAAAAACAACCCCAAACACTCCCAATAACAGAAGTTTCCGTCAAAACCTTTGTCTGCCACACGGTGCTAAGCGCCCACAGTACATATTTACACTGCCACTTTCAAGCATTTTCCCCATCTGTATAATGGTACCTTGCATTGCATCCCCGTGGGTTCAAAGGTTCCAGAGAAAATCAAACCCTGGTCCAATTTTTTTTCCTTCTTTTTTTCCCTCTGTTTCAAGCTTTTTAAGCTATTCTCACAATGTAGCACAGCCTGACTTGTGATTTCAAGGGCAATATCAATTAGCCCTGGGACCAGTACAGCTAATCATAGAATCATAGAATTGTCTAGGTTGGAAGGGGCCTTTCAGATTATCGAATCCAACCATCAGCCTAACACTGACAAAACCCATCACTAAACCATATCTCTGAGCACTATGTCTACCTGTCTTCTAAATACCTCCAGGGATGGTGCCTCAACCACTTCCAAGGGCAGCCTGTTCCAATGTTTGATAACCCTTTCGGTGTAAAAATTTTTCCTAATATCCAGTCTAAACCTCCCCTGGCGCAACTTGAGGCCGTTTCCTCTTGTCCTATCTCCTGTTCCTTGGGAGAAGAGACCGACCCCCACCTCTCTCCAACCTCCTTTATGAAGCCTGATGCCTCCAACTTATGGGTTCAGAGTTAGCAAAGCAGGGGGATCGGGAGAGACAAGCAGCTCAGAAGCAAGAACCTCATTTCCTTTGGAATCCAACCTAAAATCTCCCATGGCAAGAGATAAGCCATAGAGACCTCCAGACTTTATGGGTTCTTCATTTTTTTAAAATAAACTGGAGGAGGTGGCGAAGTCAGAGGCACGTGCCATTTCCTAGAGCGATGGAGGTCAGCACCAGCCACATGCCAGCCCTGGGCTACCTGGGACCCGATCTGGAGGGACACATCAGGTCCACCAGACCTGCTCCACGAAGGGCCACCTGATGGGCGATGGGCTGGAGCTCACCATTCCCACCGCCGGAACGGCTGCTGCCAGGAGATGCTGGTGGCCATAACAGGCATTTGAGGCAATTCCCTGCGCTCTATCACTTCTAATTCAAATCTGGTCTCAGCAGAGGACAAGCAGATTTATTTGGGAATGTATAAGTAACTGCCATCCCAGTTATCCAGTGACATCCACACTTGGCTACTTAACTGCTAGAGTGAAAAAATCTTTACTAGATCTTTTTATTTAAAAAACTGTATATTTGCCATTCTGATTTTTTTAGTACCACAAGGAATAGAAACCACTTTTCGGATCTCGTTTGCCGGCTAAGCCAGCCTCCCCTTCCTTATGGCATTAGGGATTGGGGTGCTGGAAAGGCAGCGAGGCTGGAGTTTCCAGGGGGCTGGAGGCACGGCGTGGGGCAGAGCGGAGCCACCGAGATGCCAGGTCAGAGCTGACAAAGCCTGCTGCCGGCCGGGAAGCCACGCAAATTGGAACAGACAGAGAAATGTGACAAATTCATTATTAATGGCACAACTATTTTTTTATAGGTGGAAGGCTGTACTAGATTAATAAAACCGGGCTTTTATATCCAAGAGCAGCGATGGCGTGTGATCTCCAGAAAAGCAAGCTTTGCTGATGCCATCCCCGGCTCTGGCTGGCGCAGGGCTGGATTTGTCAGGGTCGTGATTTCTCTCCAGGACATGGCAATTCCTGCCCGCTCCAGAAGGTCAGGTCAGGCTGGGTCTGGGGCAGGGGGGGGGACACTGGCACAAAAGGTCAGCGTGCTGTGGAAACCCGCACACAGCTCCTCCCTGGGGGGCTGCGAACCTCTCGGTGTTCGGTAGCATTCGCCCAGTTTTATGCCAGCCTACAGCGGGGTTTTTAAGGGAGCTTGTTTGGGGTTTTTTTTTCCTACATAAAGAGCAAGCTGTGGGGTGGGTAAGAGACAGAGGGAGTCGCTCAATCCAGCCGACCCATCCGCAAATCAAAGCTACGGCAGTGGTGGATTTCCGTCTCTCTCTCTCCACCTACCTGTATGTGCAAACACTCATCCGCACATACAGAAGCTCTCAAGCCATTTATATATGTGTACATACATTTATACACATATATCTTTACTTTTATTTTTACTCCAGGTATTTATACTCCAGGTGTACAAATGAAACCCACCAGCACGTAATAGAAATACTTCATTTAACACCTCACCAGCATTTATTCCCTCTCTCTCCGCTATTTAATTTATTTTTACTTGTTCTCTTCAGAGGCAAGAAAACACTGTGCCAGGGAATAATATTTCAAACCAGTCATGAAAAGGATGAGTAATTAGGCAAAATGCATTCACTCGCTCTCATTCTTGCCCCTGTTAAATCTTGGTGTAGTTGGGATGCGGGGGCCACTTACAAATGACCCTACACAGTTTCAGAGGGAATACGTGGCCACAGAGAAACACCACTCAACTTTCCAGATTTTCCTTTTCGAAGAGACGCCGGTTTGTTTCTTTAGAAATCATGACTGGCTGATTTTTATTTTTTTTTTCCCCAGCCTCCTTAGCATTTTCTGCAACTCTTTTGCATTTACCAGAGGCAGGTGCCATCACCCCTCGCAGCCTGTGGTGTCCAAAGGTCTCAGCATCACCTGGCTGGGATGCAGCATCCTGGCACAGCATCCCAGTCCTCCCAACGCTCAGAGGATGAGGCTGGTTTCTACCAACCCAGGTACAGACACACGGCCACAGCTCCCCAGGACAAAACCAGGGCAGAAAACCACATGTGACACCAGGTCGCAACACACATCATCCAGCCATGAAAATGCAGCTGCGCAAAGCGGAGCCCAGCTCTCCTCTCCCTGCTCCAACAGGGGGGAACCCACCCGTGCGCCGGGATGGCCACAGGGTGTGCTCAGCCAAGCGCAACGGCTCCCGAGAGCCATCAAAGGCGTCCCGGGAGGGACAGGATCCATAAAGCATGTGGCACGTTGTCACCACGGGGGGGGGAAAAGGGTGACGATGCCTCCTGCGAGAACTGCGGTGCGTGGGATTCGGGGGGGAGCACCGGGCAAAGCGGGGCTTTGCCCCGGGGTACCGGGGCTGCGAAGAGTGAAGCGTGGGGTGTGAATGAGCCAGTGGTGCATATTTGTTATGGTTTGAGGAACCCACAGCAATTTATTGTCATTCAGACAATTATTCTCTCACCCAATGAGCCCTCCCCACCCAGGAAGGGGAACTGGGAAAAAACAAGGAAACCCAAGGGTTGAAACATAAACAGATTTAACAGAATAAGACTAGATAATTAACATTTGTAACACTAAAGAACCAGTATTGATCCCGATACCAATGTAAAATACACAGGGACTATACCCAGCCCATTCCACCAGCAGAAGCCGTGCACTCCCAGCAGGGACAGCCAATGTGGGACACTTCAGGAGGAAGGGAAGGGCTCAGGGCTCCGGCACCGCAGCAAAGAGCTCTCAGGATCCCAAACATCAAGGGAGAGAGAGAGAGAACACCTCAGCAAACTTTCTAATTTCTATTGAATGTGATGTTCATGGTATGAAATAATCCTGTTGGCAGCTTGGGTCAAGTGCCCGGGTCTCGCTTCTCCTTGTCCCTGCACCTGGGGAGCTCGGAAACACTGAAACCTTGAAACCCGCACCCCAGAGCTGGCTATAAAGTAAATATTGTCACAAATTCAGACAACAGAGTCTTCTAAAAGTGCAGCTTTCCCAGGCATTAGAAGAGAAATCAGTCCTGTGTCGTCCAAACGAGGACAATGTTGTCACCTGCTGCCCTAGCAGCACCCGATCCCCAAACAGAGGGGAGTGCTCCCACCCCAGGGAGCCCAAGGATGAGCTCATCCTCACGGGGACGTGCTCGGAGGTGGGAAAGGCCAATTCCCAGAGCCTGCCCTGAGCCATCAGCTTCTGTCATACAATAACCAGCAAATTACGTACACTCGAAGGAAAAGCTCCCACAGGAAACGATTTCCTTGACTGTTTTAAGCTGGAAGTAACACAAAATAAGAAATGTTTCAGACGAAGATGGAGCTGCAAGGGCTGGAGGGGAGTGAGAGGCACCTCCATCCCCATGGAGGAGCAAGTTCTTTCTCCTGGCTCTTGCCACATGGGTGCCAGCACCTCCTGGAAGCCCTGGTGTGGCCCAAAGCAGCCTGGAAGACCTCATTGCATCTCCAGTTGGCCTTGCCATCACCATCTCCATGGGTTCTTCAAGCTAACTTGGGGGGGGCAGAGTTGGGGGGGGCACGCTGGGACCGTCCCCTCCAGGCCATGGCAATCTCATGGCTAAGATGCTGTACCCAGAGAGAGGGGACCCACAAATATGTCCCAGGAGTGGGCATCAGCCACGTGGCATGGGGAGGGGGCCGGGACAGGGGACCCTCCTTGGTCCTCAGCAGCTGAATTAAAAGCGGAGGGGATGGCAGCGGCCTTGGGATCCTTTGAGTCAGTGGCAGTCGGCTGCTATTAGCACACAAAAGCGATGCCGAGCAGCCGAGCAGGACAAAAGGGGTGTGGGGCGGCCAGACAAGAGAGAGGGAGGGTGGAGCGAGACAAGAATGGGAGAGGAACTGCGCAGACAAGAAGGAGGGGAGGGAGACACGCAGGCACACAAAAATCAGAGAAAGGGAAAGACAAGGGGATAACAAGGGAGGAAGAGACCACATGGGGAAGGGCGTTCCTCACCTGGCCCCCTCTCCTCGCTGATCCTCTTGCTCTTCCCTTGCCCCGTGCGAGGACACCAGAACATCAGGCCTTTGGGTTGAACCCCAAAATCCGAGCGGATTTTATTGCTCACCCACATTTTGCATTGCAGTCTGCAAAGGGCCCTGGAGTAACTGGATGTATTTCTCACCAACGTCCATATTCCTCATTCCTGCTCCCCAAAATGCGCCTTGGGTGATGCCACAGCCACCAGCACCCACCTGCAAGCCCAAGAGCTGGTCCCAATTAATGCCAGCTTATGGACAGGCAGGGATCAGCCAGGGCAAACCAGCCAAAATTGAGCCCGGGGAAGACGAGATGCTGCCGGACCACTCATTGTCTCCCCCCTGAGCCCCCAACCTCCTGACGGAGCCCAAAAATTCCCTCTCCACTTGCGTGTTTCTCCTTTACAAGCACCCCACTAAAGCAGGGGATCCCGGGGGGAGACACTCTCCTCCCTCCTGCAGCCAAGTGGCCCCAGCAGCCTCGCCAATATTTCCAGACCAGGGCGGGAGAAGAAAAATAAAACTCAGAAGAAGGGAAAGGCCCACATCAGAAGATGTTGTGGAGCTAAAACACACATCAGCTTCGGTTTCCCGATAACACCCCTGTAAATGACGAAGTAAAGGACAGAGCAAATGTAAAACTCCCTTCGTTCTCGAGGATATTTGAAAAGTTCTCGTGTTTCTAGTGTTTCATAAAACAAGAAAAGTCAGAAATGGAAAACACATTTTTAAAGCATGAACTTGCGGGGAATTCAATAAAAATGCATTTTTTCGGCCTGAAAACATTTCTTTATCTTTAGGAATGAAAACCGACACCACTGGCTAAAGTGTCCCAGGCTGGCAGCTCTCTCAGCTTCCTTGGCAGGCTCTGGTCCCCCTCACACCACCCCACAGCCAGCGCTCACCCCGTGGCCCACTTCTCCCCACAGAGGTCCCATCTGCCTCCCCGATTCCAATTTCAAGACTTTCTTCTTTTTATTAAGATTTTTCTAAATTTAATGTCTTTCTTTTTCCAAAACACCAACTCTCTGGCCTTCTAAAAGAAAAAAAAATGTCACCGCTTTTTTCTTTCTAATGCCACTGCTGCTCTTTCAGCCTCATTTCTCCTGGTTACCACCACAACCAGCAGAGCTGGTTTCACAGAAAGGCCCATTTTGGGTCTCTATACACTGGTTGCATCAGCACACTATTTCTCAACTCACACCATCCAAACAAAACCCAGCACCAGGCCGGTCCTCCTTGAGCTCTCCAGAGCAAACAAAGTGAGATGACCAAAAACTGGATGAAGGTAACCAAAAATGAGCGCTGACTTCTCCAACCTTTAAACCTTTCCATACTGGTGAGAAAAAGGTCAATGAAAAAAAGGGAGAGAAAGAGGAAAGATAAAAAAGAAAGGGAAGGGAACTTCTTGGATTGATCAGGAATGACTCACACGCGTGTTCATAACCTAAAACAAGGATCACTGAGCAGTTAAACCTTGACTTCATCTACAGCTTAGCTGGAATAAGGATTTCATTTCCAAACGCTAACTTGCACGCTGCTATTTATTTCATAAAGCTGAGGCCATCGTCATCTCTGGCTTTCCAACTGGACTAAAGCAGACGGTTGGTGGGTACGGGCATTAAAACGTTCACAACACCTTTAAAAATGTTTTTTAAAAAAAAACCCCAGATACAGTTGTTAGGTTTCAAATGTGCAAAGTGTTAACCTCCCCACAAAAGTGACTTGAAAGAAAGATTTTTGATCAGCACCAGTATTGAGAATAATTCAGTTCATATGCGCCGAGATAGCTGTGGGAGACAAAATAGTTTAGAAAACTGTTGCCCAGGATCCTTTACCATTTCAATTTTCTTCTCCTACAGGATTTTGAGGTCTAACCCAAGGATGAGCAGCAAAACGTCAGACAGAAACTGGCAATAGTAACCGAGGGAGACAGCAGAGACCCCATGCATACATCCACACGCACGTGTGCTGGTGCAACACGTCTCAGGTGATGGGGAATTCCTCCCTTCAGCACAGATAACTCCAGGGGCCTCGTAGTTTGCATTTTAATATTTTTATCCTTGCCTTTTGACTTCCAACACCAAGCACGGTGGGTAATTTGGGAGCTAAAATAAGTGATCTGCTTTGAAATAGGAAAGAAGACTATGTTCAGTTGAAGGTAAGAATTGATTAAGGTCAGGGGAGATGGGCTGGGTTTTGGGACAGCAATAAGGGTCTGGTAAATATTCCCTCTGGGCTAATTCCAGCATCTTTTTCCTCCTTGGCTTTCGACCTTCTGCAGCTCAGGATAACCTGGAACACGCCAACTGGGTTTTCCCCATGCGGAGGCCTCTGGGAAGCAGTTTAGGTGCATGATTTCAGATGCAAAAACTTCCTGCCAACCCAGGCCATCCCATGGGAGCCAATTCCCAAGCAGCGTGGGGACACCTCAGGCTTCACATCTTTCCCAAACTCTGTCAGGATACCCTGGGTCTTTGTGATCCTACCAAACGTACGTCACGCTTCCTCAAGTTAATAACAGATGTCCCAGGACAGACAGCTCTTGAGGTCAGGGATTTTTTTTTTCCTTTTCTTTTTTTTTTTTTACTGTTGTCTTTTTGCTTCCCATTTGGAAGGGGCGGGGGAGTCGGAGCACAGCCCGCAGAGCCTCCTGCCCGGCCACCTCTTGCCCACCTCCCTGGCCAGCGGCCCCAGAGCCCCACAACATGAGCGCTCTGTTTATCTTACACAAGTGTCCCCTGAATGAGGAAAAATAAACAGAAGAAGCAAACATATGACTCTCCTTAGCACAAAACCTCCCCACCTCCTCCTCGCCCTTTTTTTTTTTTATTATTATTATTTTTTTTCCTCCTCCTCCTCTGGCAACATAAAAAGAGGCTGCGTCTGCCCCTGTTGAATGTAAATGCCTTTGAAGTGGAACTAATCATTTCAAGGATAGTTTGCGTTGTCCTAACAACGCAGCTGAATTGCGAAGCCCCGCTTTTTGTTGAAGATATGTTTTCTTTCTTTCAGCCCAACCTGATGATGATATACTGCTTTCACGCTCTGTCCTCCCGCATCGTAAATCTCCACTGCCGCCTTCCCGGCCCGAATTCCCCCACGCCAGCGGGGGACTGGCTGCCCGCCCCGCCCCAGCTCCCCTCCCTGGGCCGGGATGGACCGGGTCGAGCCCTGGCCGCGGCACTGCTGGGCAGAGCATCCCTAGGAGCCACACTGCTGAGGGGTCCCTGTGCCCATAAAGGGGGGGACACAGCCCCAAGGAGGGGCAGGACAGACAGCCGTGCACCCCTCCATCCATCCCTCCCTCCCTCCATCCCTCAATCCATCCACCCATCCATCCATTCATCCCTCCATCCATCCC
>VWZL01006146.1:821546-844943 GCA_013396915.1 Stercorarius parasiticus | reverse complement strand
CTCCCCCTCCAGGTACCCTTCATCCCCCTGCCCCAGGCATCCCGCATCCCCCTCAGTCCACCCCTCCGAGCACCCCTCCTGGGTCCCTCCGGGCACCCCCCAGGGCTGCCACCCTGCCCGGGCCCCGCAGCTCCCCTTAATGCCATTAGTGACAGAGGTTGGGTTTCAGTCAGGGCTCGGTGACACTGCAGGAGCTGCTGAGCTGTGGCGGATGCCTCGGAAATTCAGGTCAAGCGGTGGGGACTCGAGTTTCATGGTCAAGGCTACCGGGAGGCAACCTCAGAAATGCCCCCCTGGATGGAAGGATGGACAGACAGAAGGATGGGCACAGACAGTGGATGGTCAGTGAGTGGGCACCTCGAGGGGCCCCGCCCAACAGCACAGCTTTTCTGAGCCCCCCTCCCCACAGCTCTTCTGGACTCGAATGGTTTCCTCACCAGGTCCCGTTCCTGGCCAGGATCTCTGCGGTGGGGCAAGTTCTGTGTTAACTCCCCCTCAGCGGGTGTTTGCCGGCTGACAACTCTTTTTTTTTTTGAGAACACTGAAACATATTTTATTTACTGCCTCCTATAAATTATTTACTGGCAGGGCTGAGGTAATTCCATTAAAGCCGCATGGTTTGCTTATACCATATAGTTATCTGGGGACCACTTTTTCTTTTTTTTTTTTTGCCATCATAAAGCCACACGGTTGCCAGAGAGCGGGGAAAGAAGGGGTCAGGAGGAACCAACTGCCGGAGAAATGGGCCTCAGGAAGCAGCAGAGGAACAGAAGGGAAAGAAATAGCTTTGCCCCCTCTGTTTACGAGGCTCCCCAAGCACAGGAATGGCCACCTCCCGGGCGGGAGCCAGCAACAGGGCTGGGACCAGCCCAGCTTCATCCCTCCCTGCCCCTGAGCTGGACCAAAGATGGGGCAGGGGGTGACAACACCATGTGATGGCAACCACAAGCCACCCCGGGCTGTGTCGGGGCTTGCCAAGACTTGCCCTCTTTCCCTGGGGGAGCAGTGGGGTACCAGCAGCAAGGCTCCCCACCGTGCTGGCCTTGGGACTGCTCTGCTGTCACCCTAGGGGGGCTTGTCCCCACATGTGCCCCTCTGCAGAGCCACAGTGGGACACCGTAAGGCACCATGGCCCCCAGCATGGGCTGGTGAAGGGGTCTGGAGGCAGTCCTGAGCTCTCCCCCCACCCTGGTGCCCCCCGAGAATGCAGCAATTCCCGCTCCAGCCCCATCTGCCCACGTGGACACCCAAACCCACGGGCTCCGCACCTCTGTCCCACGCTCCCGCAAAGCTCAGCTCTTGGGGACAGAGCGGCTTCAGCACCCACAGCCCCCACCCTCATCCCCCTCAGGCCTTTCCAAGCAGCCTGTGACGTCCCCTCAGAGAAGATGAACACCCAAACCCACGTATGCTCCCTGGGTGGGAGAGAAAAGTGATGCAAAGGAGTGAGATAAAGGAGAATATTCCAGGTGAATATCAAGAAACTGTTTACCCCCAGAAAGTGGTATATTAGCAATCACTCCCAGTCCATTAGCATCTTCCCTTTGAAGAAACTCCCAAAGTTTCCCCGTTTGCAAGGGTGTAAAGAAGTTGGAGAGCAAACTGCCAACTCCAAAGAGGCAGCGCTGCCTCTGGTTGAGAGGTGGCATAAATGCTACTGAGGTTTTTATATTTAGGAATAAATATAAATAAACATAAAGGAATAACTCAATCACGCACAGGTACCTTTATTGCAGTTGAAGTTCTCTGCATTCCCTGTCTGTTACCTTCTAGTCTGCAACTCCTCTCAGTCCCCTTGAGCTAACTTGGGGCCTGTGAAGAAGGGAGCATAAATTGCGGCTCGCTATTTAACCACCAGAAAGATGCAATAACATTTCTAATCAGTGACCTTCAATATTATAAATTTGTTTTAATTCCTTCGAGCAAACACTTCATTTTTCACATGGATTCGGTCACATTTTGTTGGCATTTTCCTGCCCAGATAGTCTTGGCTCGAGAAAGTTAATATGTCCCTGATACAGCATTTTATATGTAAAGCATGGAAAACCTGTTGCAATATACATTCAACCAAGGTGTCGCTGATTAGCATGGATACACCAACTTCTGTGAGGCCAGGACCTGAATGCTGAAGATCCAGCCCAGAAGTGGAGTGGGTGCCCACCAGCCCTCCCCGTGCTGTCCCACCGCCCCGGTGGCAGGGCAGGAGACGTCCCCTTACGGGGACTGGGGTTTTTCGTGATTTCTCTGGGCTTTGCAGTAGCCTCCGAGCAGCCGAGCAGCCAATGCTTCAGCATTTCACCTTGGTAGGCAGATACGCCCCAGCTGTAAGTGCTTCCTGGCTGCATGTCTCGTCTCACAGGACTTTCCAGTGCTTTTAAAAGTCAGATTTAATAGCACTATTTATAAAGCAGACACTGAGCAGGCAGCCTTTCTGTGTCAGCTCCTCCAAGTCCTCTCGGACACGAGCTGCCATACTGGGGGCTGAGATTTCCCCTAGAAGAAGACAACCCACGGCAGTAGACCCCATCTTCACTCATCTGTGACAGCCACTGCCTGATGCGCAGGAGAGACCCAGGGGTGCTGGGGGGGTTCACGTCTTAGGAACATGAGTTCACACCTCCTGATTCGTTAAATTAAGCTTTGAAATCACACAACTCCTTCTGAAGAACTTATTTAGTCCTTTTAAAAGTATTCTGGCTTTTTGATTCTCCAAATCATGTTTTGTGACCCTAAAAGCAGAAATTCCAATATATGGCCCAGAATCACAGAATGGTTTGGGTTGGAAGGGACCTTAAAGACCATCTAGTCCCACCCCCCTGCACTGGGCAGGGACACCTCCCACCAGAACAGGTTGCTCCATGCCCCGTCCAGCCTGGCCTTGAACACCTCCAGGGATGGGGCAGCCACAGCTTCTCTGGGCAACCTGGGCCAGGGGCTCACCACCCTCACAGCAAAGAATTTCTTCCTCAGATCTCATCTAAATCTCCCCTCTTTCAATTTAAAACCATTTACCCTTGTCCTGTGGCTCCCCTCGCTGATCCAGAGTCCCTCCCCAGCTTTCCTGGAGCCCCTTTAGGGACTGGAAGGGGCTCTAAGGTCTCCCCGGAGCCTTCTCTTCTCCAGGCTGAACGCCCCCAACTCTCTCAGCCTGTCCTCACGGCAGAGGGGCTCCAGCCCTTCCAGCATCTTTATGGCCTCCTCTGGACCCACTTCAACAGGTCCATGTCCTTGTGCTGAGAACTTTATGGTAACCCCAACAAACCTCAAAGACTGTCAATATCATAACTCATTTCTCAAGTGTCATCATAAGACACCAGGTTTCTTTCTTTTGTTGGATGTATTTGTGACATTTGCTGTTGCTGGTGGCAGACAGAAAAAGTACATTCAGGATTCATGACGGTGCAAACACAAAATATTTGCATTGCTCTAAGGGCTGGATGCAAAGCCCCACAAAATCAGCAGCTCTGTCTGACTCCAGTGACCTTGGCTGGGCACATACAACCATTCAGAAGGGTGAGCAGGCTGGTGGGGTTTGCAGGAATGTCCACATCCTCAGAGGGATGTGCTTGAGACCTGGGTTGGGAACGGACACAGAGTTTGAGCCAAGGGACAGGCTTCCCCCTGGTATAAGCAGGTGCGATCCCATGAGCATCCCTGGCTGCAGGGCCCTTGGACCCGCTTGCACCAGATCAAGTCCTAAGCTTCCTGAAATGAAATACTTAAAAACAGAAGTTACCCAGTTCACCTCTGGTTTCATTTAAAAGAAATCTACTTTTTAACATCTTAATAAGCACTTTGATTTCTCTAGCCACGTCTCCTTAGTAACCATGGAAATTGTTTAGGAGAACTGGTAACTCCACTACTCTTTAATAAATGTCATACCCAGTTACAGAACAAGTGCTTTATGATAACAAAAAAATAGTGTGCAGGAGTTGCCAAAGCGTTTGAATATTTCATTTAGCGAATTCCCTCTATGCCTTGAAAATACGCACAAAGCAGCCACTTTTATGATACAAAACGCCGACGTAAAATATGCACACATTGGGCAACATGTGCTTTTGTTTTTCCTCTTTCCATATCATCTTTTCTGAAACTATCCCGCAGGGAGTTTGAAATTCTCACCCAGCCCTTTGCTGAGTCTTACTTTACTGAGTTAAGACCCAAAAAAAAAGCAAAAGCCTCAACTTGAAGTGTCCTGGGATAATTTTTAAAAGGTTTGTAAGACAAAAGAGCGCAAACAGCATGTAGCATGAGAAAGGCTTAATGCTCAAAGAAGCACCCTTCAAAATTAATACGTTTGTTGGAGCTGCAAAAGCTCCTTTAGTTGCAGCCTGCCCGCATTAACACTTTTGGACAGCCCAGCACCTCTGAGACTCGACCGAGCAAATATTTCAGATATATCTTCTTTATGATGCTCAGTCTTTACATAGTGTCAAGAGTGGGTTGTCTCAAGAAAATACGATGCAAATCCTAAGAAGCAAAATGAAATCCCAAGAAGCAAAATGAAAAAAATAAGTCCAAATTTAAAAAAAAAAAAAAAGGAAATTTGCCTTCTTCCCGCTCTAAATGGGGTTGGATTCTGATCGGTGTCAGTGATCCAGGACACAACTCTTCTAGGTATATGATACAGTGAAATATCATTGCAGCGGACTACGAAGATGTTGCTTGGGGGTTTTTTTTTATGCTGAAAAAGACTTAACTAGATCTCAGCTCCTAAAGACTGATGCTCATCCTCCCGTTAGAGAAGCTGCCGAACTGCAGTAAAAACATTTGAAGTGCAGAAGGAGAGTCCCACCCGATCACAAGCAGACTCCACTCTGATGGATAACAAGCGTTAAGCAATGATACCACGGATATGGATGCAGCTCCGCGCTGGCTCCCCCAACCCTGCACCCTCCCCACGCAGCCGTCTGTAGCGCCAAGCTCCGGTGAGACACTTGAAATCTCATTCTTAATTTCTTCTTTTTTTTTTTTTTTTTTTATACATCTCTCCTCATTCAAACAGTCCCAGCTTGAGATAGCTCGGTATATTACTACGCCTGTCAGGGAGATGCTGAGAATAATACGGGCAAAAAGGCCGGGACTGTGGCAGGGAGCACAAAGGGGCTGGCGGGGGGCGAGGGGGGCACGGCACGGCATTTCCCCTCATCTACCTACCTACGTGTCTAATCGCTGGTGAAAAAGGCTGCAGCAAGGCAGCTCCGGGCTGGACGACATGGGGGAGCTTTGAAGTCCTCTCCATTGGTTCCACCCTGCACCTCAAACAAAGTGGGGGGACGCATCCCCCCGCGGCATGCTCTGCCTGCGCCACACCATGGCAGCAATGCTGGCACCCACCTCGGCACCAATGCATATGTTCCCATGCCAGAACCCTGCTGCACCCACCTCGGCACCAATACATGCACACACACCAGGCAGGACCATGGCAGGAGAGCACTTTATGGGTCCACAATGGTCCCCACCCCTCTCCAAGGCTCTCCAGGGCACTTCCCAGCCCAGTGATGCTGTGCACCAGTGGGTGAAAGCAGTTGCCAAGCTCTTTCAAAGAGCTGCTGAGGTCTTCTGCACCTTGCACCAGGATGGAGAGATGCACCTTCTGCAGGCTCACCTCCCTGGGGAAGGAGAAGGTCCCACAGCCACGGGTCCTGCCCCATCGTGGTGGTGGGGACAAGGTTTGGGAATCCTACGTGTGTGGGTGAGAGCATGTGGTGTGGCAGCATCCTAAGGATAAGAGCCAGAACAGGTCTGAAGCAGGGCAAGGAGGACAAACAGCCAAGGGAATGGAGCATCTCTCTGCTGAGGAAAGGCTGAGACCCCTGGGGCTGTTCAGCCTGGAGAAGAGCAGACTGAGAGGGGATCTCATCAATGCTCAGCAAGATCTAACGGGCGGGTGGCAAGGGAATGGGGCCAGGGTCTTCTCAGTGGGGCCTGGTGACAGGACAAGAGGTAACGGGCACAAACTGGAACATGGGAAATTCCATCTCAACATGAGGAGGAACTTCTTTCCTGTGAGGGTGGCAGAGCCCTGGCACAGGCTGCCCAGAGAGGTGGAGGAGTCTCCGTCTCTGGAGACATTCCAAACCCGCCTGGACATGTTCCTGTGCCACCTGCTCTGGGTGACCCTGCTCTGGCAGGGGGTTGGACTGGATCATCTCCAGAGGTCCCTTCCAACCCCTGTGACTCTGCGATCCATCAGGTGAGATAGCCGTGCTCCAGAGTGGTGAGAGGGGCCGCTTGGCCTCTAACAGTGGTGGCTGCACAGAGGCATTCCCTGTGGAGAAACTACCTCCCCCATTAGCATCTGCCCTTTCTGAGCCAAAACAGGCTGCTCTGCATTTTTCCATACATTTCTCTCTTAATTTAAAAGGCCCTCCTGATGTCCTCAACAGCACTACACCACCTTAGTCTCCAAGGCAGCTCCTGACCATATCCCAGTTTATCCTGAAGAAACCAGGACAACCTACAGCCTCGGGAAAGTACCTCTATGCTAATTAGCCCAGGTGCAAAGTGAGTTGTAAAGGGGTGATCAGGAGAACTGAGCCCAAATACCTCACCCATGGCATATGCAGAAGTTGGCTGCAGTTTCCTTGTTGCTGGGGTTTCTTCTTGCTCACTAAAACCACCAGGACGAGAAAGTGATCATATTTGACTGAGGAAGACCATCCCATTCACACCTCACACCAACCACAGTGCTGAGTGCATTGGTACCTGCAGGCCAGGCTGTTCACCCTCCTTCTTCACATACCTAAGCTGTGCCCTGGTTATCTGCTCAGGCTTCTCCGAAATCACATTTTTTCACTGGGCATTACAAATTTCCAACAACAAGCAGGCGACTGGTCCTTTCCAACCCAAACGTGGTGCTGCGGAACATGGTTTAGTGGTGGTTTTGGCAGTATTAGGTTGGTGGTTGGACTCAATGATCTTAAAGGTCCCTTCCAACCTAGACAATCCTATGATTCTATGACCCTGGCCAGCGGCGTACAGCCCAGTAAGCCAAACCCAGCGCAAAGACCCCTCTCGATTTCTTTGCAAACAAGATGTTTTCATGAAAAATGCTGCGCTCACTCTGATACCACCAAGCTGAGCTGCTGCAGTCCCACCAGCAGAGAGCCAGGATCAGGCCCCCGCTGCAGCCCTCCTCGTCCCTTCCCTCCTGGGACATGGGAAGGGAAAGAGGGCAGGATCAGGCCATTAACTGTAAGAATTACAGAAAAAGTGTGTTTCAAGCATTTTTGTACCTATCTGAGAGATTACTGCCTGAGTTAACAGAGTAGGTCACCCTGAATGACACCAGAGAACTGCCTGCACAGGATTGCACTGACGTCCTCCCTACTTCCTCATTTCTTCAATTCTCTATCACAATTCTACACTACAGAATTTTCCAGTTAAGATCATTTACATAAGCAAATGTGGCTTAGTGTAAACAATTAGCATCATGTTATGGCATGAAGATGTGTAATTAATCCACAGATTTTCCCAAAGACTATTGTATTAGAAAAGAACCTGTGGCAGTGCTGGCGCCTGCCCGGGTTTCCCATTTGCGCTGCTGAAATGAGAGTTCGTGCACACTCCATCCTGCCAGCATACGTGTACCCACGTCACCCTTCGTTCTGCCTAGGTAGCCGGTGTTTCATGCTCCAGGATTTACCTCCCAGAACAGTAGGATGAAGGAAAAAAAAATAATAATAAAACCAACATCACATCGTTGACTGACCTTTAACACCGTCAATCTATTTCTTCCTCTTCCAAATCGAAAAAATTACAGGCCAAATTGTATCAAGGTACCTGGCATAAATATTTTCGAAAGGTGAAACAAAGATCAAAGCAATATAGAAAACAGCTCCCTAATTTTGCTTTGTTTTATTTGTTTTCCTCAAGCACCAGAGGGGCATCAGGAGGCAGGCTGTGATGATTTTTAACGATTCTGTCGTTCCAATGCTATCCCAAATCTTCCCGTGCATTTTATTTTTAAATGTTTCCTATTATGGGGCAACAAAGAGCTATTCATTCTGCCTAGCACAAACCTTAGTTTTGATTAAGCACTTCTGGTAACCATTTAGAGTGCTAAAATCTATCATTGCATTTAATTATCCTTGGTTTTTTATAGTCGTCTTTATTGCTCATTAAATTACTAAAGATGCTTCTGCGTTTTGTTCTTAAGGAAGGATCCAGCAAGCAACATATGCTGGTGAAAGGTTGCTCAGGTTTCCACAGCATCTGAAGCTGTCAGCATAAATTCACTGATTTTTGTTTTATCAAAGGGTAAGCAGCGCTTGTAAAACCCCGGCACTTTGGTCACCAAAGTAATAGTCACATAAAAGAGGCCTTTTAGGTATTAGGTTTGGTGAACAGCATTATTCCGGAGTTCAAAACACGTGGAGAAACATTTCTATAATTCAAAGCTGAGCAAATCATTTTGGCTATGAACATGGATGTGAAGGTATTTGTTTTCCCTGGGCCAAGCCACCTTGGCATAACTAACACTACGAGATCCGGAATGCACCCAGGTGCGTGATGGGCTCCACCACCCTTCGCAGCTGAGCTCCCACTGAGGCAGCCAGAAGATGCCTGTACCAGTGGGAGACCTTGAGGATGCCAAAGCACTGGAAATAATGGCCACTGTTCCTGTACAACAGGAAAAAATGGTCCCAAACTAGCCCTGCCACTATCCTGCTTACACCACACCTGCGGATGCCATGAACGAGCATCCCCAGGGCTGGTCCCTGTTGCCAACTGGAGCACCAGTAGCCCCTGGTTTGACCACAATGCAGGGTTCTTACCCAAATCACCACCATAAGTGGTAATCCTTTGGGCAAAAACCCCACTGAAAAACCACATAGTTTCTATTACTGCTACTCTTCTATAACTTATTTCCCCCTATTCTTCTCATGCTTGCGGCTCGTTACTTCCTCCTGGCTTCCTCGCGCTGGGACTCCGCTGCCTTCAGCGATGCTGTGGATGGATGCGGATGCAGCCGGGTAGCATTTGTTCCTCCTGGATGTGCCTCCCTGTCCCCCTGGGATGCCACAGCAAGGATGGCTGTGTTAGAACGCTGCATCACTCGGGGAAAGCTGGCACCCAAACAAGGGGGATTTTTCAATCTCCCAATACATTATAGGGACTTATAGACCGATAGAGCAAAGCCACAAAACAGCTGTAAATTCTTCACTTTTTTCCCTTCAGACCATGTGAAAGGATGCAATGGAGCGTCAAACAAATCCATCATGGGACATGTCCCAGCAGGCAGTCTCTGCACCGATGGCCCGTGGGATGCCCTACCTCATTCCAAAAGCCACATGCACCAATGGGAGACGGAAAAACCTGGGCTTTCCCTCTGAAAACCAGCAGCACACCTTCACCCCTCTCACCTCCCTTCCCTCCTACAATGAATTCAGAAGTTTAAACTCACGTTCCCAACCCAGAAACACAAAGGCTTCCCCATGCTTCTTCACCAAAAGGGTTATTTCTTCACTGAAAGTGTTATTTTCTTCACCAAAAGGGTTATCAAACACAGGAACAGGCTGCCCAGGGCAGTGGTGGAGTTGCCATCCCTGGAGGTATTTAAAAGACGGGCAGATGAGGTGCTGAGGGACATGGTTTAGTGGTGGTTCTGGCAGTGTTAGGTTGATGGTTGGACTCGATGATCTTAAAGGTCCCTTCCAGCCTGGATGATCCTATGATTCTAAGACCGACACCAGCAGTATGAAGCATCCTCCCAGCCCCTTCCAGCTGCCCCAAAATCAAGGTGTCTCTCCTGCCCCATCCAAAGCCGGGGTGGCAGCATTTTGGCAGCACAGTGTAGTGTGGGTCATCAGGCTTTGCTTCACATCAGGCTTTGCAAAACCAACATGCACTCCTTTTCTGCCACTTTTTTTATTCCTTCACCTAGTCTGTCAAGTTAGGGGAAAACAGTGATCATAAAGTACGTGGTTATATTAACTCAGTAATACGATTACCAGCCGATGCTGGGACAGAACAGCGGTTTTGTCTCTGTTTGGTTATTTTATGTAATATTGAAGCCACATTGGTATTTAAACATTAAATTACACTGTGTTTTTATAATCTCAAATGAAAGCTATTCAGTTAATTCTCTGAGCTTCATTATGTTCTCAAATTCCCTTTAAACTGTTCTTATTCTGAACTATATTTACTTAACTATGAAACCGTGAGCAGGCCCCGTGAATACAGCAGGGATTTCCCCTCTTCATGAATTTATGCACTCTACCTTTTATCAGCTTAGCAAATAACATGGCTCAAAGGTTTTACAGGTTTCCGCTTTCCCAGCTGTTACCTTTCGGCATGAGGTTGTCTTAGCTTTCCCTTTAAGCCACCTTCCAGGCACATCCCCAGCCCCAGCAGTTGGCAGCTGCAGCTTCCATGGGGCAGGATCTGCTGTGGCTTAAGGAACCCCACATATGTGGACTGGAGCTCTATGTGTCACCATGGCAGGGAGACACTCGTCCTCCTGAACACAAGGCTCTCGGGGTGGTGGGTATGTGAGATGCCAGGTGTGGTGTTGGCAACATCTTCCCCACAGGCCGTTTTAAGTTTAGCTTCCTGGATGCCAGACCCAACGTGGCCAAACCCCTGCCATCCTCACCCAGCCAAAACACCTTCTTTCCCTCTGTCTCTTAAATCAGCTGTGCATAAATAATCATATAATATAAATAATCTTATAACATAAATAACCATATAATATAAATAATTATTTTCCCATCTCTGCCATCAAACCCTTTTGACTGAGCAACCACAACATCATCCGAACTGCAACATCCATCATCTCAGCATTTTGCCACGTGCCGACACATTCCCTTTTACGCTTCCCGTGGGGCAGAGGTGTTGTAACCAGGACTGCAGAGGAGCCACCCTGAACAGCTGGGCTGAGTCGAGATGAATAGGGTCCAGAGGGACTGAGCCCCGCTGGCTCCAATGCTCCTCATCACAGTGATGGTCAGCTCGTGCTGCAGTGCCCTCCATCACCGCTAGGCACATCTCCTGTGCCAGTGAAACATCAGAAAATAATAAACCCAAGCTGGAAACAGAAGAAAATGGGTGAGGAGACAGGAAAACATCAGGAAATGCCCTACAAAGTTCATCCACAACTTCTCTGTGACTGCAAAACCAAACCCAAGAGTGCTCTGAATGGTCCTGCTCCATTCCTGAGCCACTTTCGGGGCCTGAAAGGCACAACAGAACAATTAGCCATGCTCCATAAAGCTGCCTCCATCCAGCCACCCACAGCTCTTACCAGCACCTGGAGGACACCAAAAGCCACATTGCCAGGAGCCCAGCATAGACTGTCCCCACCAGTTGTGGTGGCAAAAGTCCACGAGGCAATGGTTCAAGATGACACCTCTGAAGGTTGGAGCGCCGGGCAGCCAGAGCTTCATCTCTTTTTAAGGCACCAGCAACCGATCCCAAAACCAGGGTCAGTGCGGGTAGGGACACCACTGAGCGACCCCAGTCATTCCCCCACCCCAGGTATGGCAGCAGCTCTAGAAGGCAACCCAACACCTCTGCGTTGCGTTCAGGCATTGCCACCACAGCAAGCAGCACCGGGAAATGAAGCCACATCGCTTGAGGGAAGGAGGGGAAGAGGCACAAGAAAGAGGATATTAATTGGCAATTACTGTCAGGACAGCACACGCCGGAGAAGTGATCGGTGGTCTCTTCTCTAGAAAGCTTTCCCTTCCATCTCCTCTCCTGTTTCTCCTTTGGGAAAACCAGGCAGAGAGGCACAAACCTCCTAAGTGCTGCCCAAGTGGAGCAGCAGAGGCAGGAGCCCACCTTTCCCCGGGCTGTCCCCTCTGTCAGCCGCATCTCCTCTCCCCGTGCCCCAACCCGCCCTCCTGGGGGGCTGCTCTCCTCAGGCTGGGGGTCCCCAAGATCACAGCAGGAGGGGGACGGCTGCCAGCACAGGTAACGGGGACGTTTGTCCGGAGCTGGTGCTCCAAGAAGAGGTGAGGAGATGAGACCAGGGGTGGTGGAGCTGCATGGTGACGCTGGTGTGCCACCTCCGCGGCCACGCGTGGGTTGAAATAGCACAGCCGCTGCTTGATCGGCTATTCGTCTTAAGCAGCTCTTTCTCCTGTACAATTGCTGGGCTGCATTCCGCACTCGGATGGACAGGAGCAAGGATGTCCAGGCTCCGTTTAGCCAAACACAGCCTTGGGAGGACGGGAGGGAGCGTTTTGCAGTGGTGCAGTCGGGGTTCTTAGCAGGGATCGCAGCATTTTAGCAGCTCTTGGGAACTCTCGACTGGAAACACAGCATAATTGCCGTGATGCCCTCCTGCTGCAAACAGCCACTCGCCCAGATGGTGGCCCTGGGCAGAGCCACTGCACTACTGCATGTTGTGTTGCATGGATTTGGTGGGGTGGGAGCTCCTGGCACTGCGCTGGGGACACGGTGCGATGGCAGGGGGATGCAGCCCAGGTGCACCAATGAATGGTAACGCTCAGTGAATGCAGGCAGCACCGGCGAACCACTCACCCCGTCTGGTGTCACCCCTGTAAGCTGTCCCAACCCACCTGAACACCTCCGTGGGCTAGCAGGGTGTCAGGGTTTAGCAGGGTTTCTGATCTCCTCGCTCCTCCTCTGTCTGATCCACCCTCCCCAGTCCGTCCAGGCTTCTGATCTCCCAACTACTAAACCAATCTTCTCCCCCACCTGCTGTGGGACTCTGATCTCCCCTCCTCAGCTGCTCCCGTCTGTACCCACGCTGTCCTCCAGCCACGCACAAAGCCCAAACTGCAAAATACCTTCTGCCCTGCACTGTCCTGGCTGCAGGGTGGGTGCTGCCACCACCCAGGGTGTGAGAACAGAGCCACAGCCTGGGCTGGTGACTCCAGACACAGAGCAGGTCCCAGGAGGATGCCCAGCAAACACACACACTTGCGTTACATTCACCGTGTAAGGCTGTTTGGGTCCCCAAAATCTCCCTGTTGTCTCCCACAGGCCCCATGCATGCACGCTTTGGACCCCGTAACTTATCCCCATGGATGCTGAACCCCATAACAGACTGGTAGGTTTGCAGTGGGTGGCAGAGGGAGCACAAGCTCTCCATGGCTCCTGAAGAGAAGCTGCACCCCCACCACAGCCCTTTGCTTGACTGTCCACTACAAGTAGAAAATGAAAACAATTTGCAGAAGATTATCAGTATTTTCAAGCTTTTTCACCCTCCCCAAGGACTACTCTCCTTTTTCAATGGAAGTGGGGAGTCTCTCATGCCCACAGGACTCTGGAAATGGGGCAGAGAGCAAAGCCACAGTGGGTTCACAGCAAAACTCCAAGTGTTGGCATCATTTTAGGAACAAGCAAAGGAAGCAGGCCTCTGGTGTGTAGTGTGTCCTTCTGCACCAGCACCAACCACTGCCATGGCCATAAGCTCTTCTCCACCATGGGCCAGGAGGAGAAGCTGCCTCCATCTTTTGAGTCCTCAGCACAAGAAGGACGTGGACCTGTTGGAGCGGGGCCAGAGGAGGCCACGAAGATGCTGCAAGGGCTGGAGCCCCTCTGCTGTGAGGACAGGCTGAGAGAGTTGGGGGTGTCCAGCCTGGAGAAGAGAAGGCTCCAGGGAGACCTCAGAGACCCTTCCAGTCCCTAAAGGGGCTCCAGCAAAGCTGGGGAGGGAGTCTGGATCAGGGAGGGGAGCCATAGGACAAGGAGTAATGGTTTTAAACTGAAAGAGGGGAGATTTAGATGAGATCTGAGGAAGAAATTCTTTGCTGTGAGGGTGGTGAGCCCCTGGCCCAGGTTGCCCAGAGAAGCTGTGGCTGCCCCATCCCTGGAGGTTCTTCAAGGCCAGGCTGGATGGGGCTTGGAGCAACCTGGTCTGGTGGGAGGTGTCCCTGCCCAGGGCAGGGGGGTGGAACTAGATGGTCTTTAAGGTCCCTTCCAACCCAAACCATTCCATGATCCTATGGTAATGAGTTTTTGTGTAGAGGCTCTTTTTCCTTCTCGTGATGTGGACAGAAAGGGACGAATGTGCCAGGCTGGATCATGGCCCAAAGCGTTATGCACAGCTCTATGAGAGAACAGGATTCGGTGCTCCAGACAAGCAAGGGCTAAGCGCTGGTATTTTTATTTCCCCCAGTGGCAGCTATGTGCTGGCACTTTTTCTGCCCTAAATAAGAATATTTACAAATTATTTAGCTTGGGCAAGAAAAAGATCCAAACAACAAGGGTGGCAATGAAAAGCTGAGAGGGGGAAGCAGCATCAGCGCTGACAGAGCCGTGCGAGATCCTCCTGGGAGCTGGAAAGGACCTTCCCCGCATCGCTGCCTTCTGTGCCACAGAGACACAAAACTGCACTGCTCCGAGGCCGAATGGTGGGCGAGGAGTAATCTCCCTTCCCAAGAACGTTTGCCTGCTAATCGCAATGCGTTATCAGCTAAAGCAGTTTCATAATGAAGTAATAAGACCCAATGAAGTCGATGTTATCATAGGATAATTGGCCATGTCAGGCAGCCAGATGCCTCAAGGCAAAAGCAAAAGCTGTTTAACGTACCAAGAAGGTCAATCATCAGATAATGTCCATTTCTTCTGAATTTATTGCCACCGTATTGGCCGTTTCATTGCAGGAGCTTTCAACAATTTCATCCCTGTAAATATACTTGTACTCATGTTAAAAATGCTCCAGGGTTGTAACAGCATCTAAGAAGTTCTCCAGCTTTTAAAAATAAAAAGGCAAGACAGGCTGCCTACGGACTCAGAGAAGCCAAGCAGTAATTACTACAGGAGGCACCATCAAATGAGGCTTCTGAATGTCTCCTCTTGATGAAAATTTCAGGTAACCAATGCATTACTGCAGGGCCAGCCACTAAAACAAATGCAAGTTGTGCACAGAAACCCGCTGCCAGATGGTCATGGCAAGAGAGAAGTCGCTGCCCCTAATCCAGCGCCTGCCACGGGGTCATGGGGAGCAGGGGAAAGTGGCCTGGCATCGCCCTCGCCCCATCCCGACACGGGGCTGCCACAGGAGTCTAGGAGACATGAAATCCCTCTGGAGACAGCGGCTCCCATCCCAGCGAGATGAGCCCATCGCCCCTTGCAGGGGACATGGGGACACCAGACTCACTGGGCTGAGGTCTGGGCTGTACCGCCTGCAGGATCCGGCTCTTGCTAAAAGCATGTATCTTATTCGCACTCATCGCCCCACAGCACTTCTCTCCTTCGCCTAAATTGATGGTAACCACTACCTGACAAGCCCCCGGGTAAATTGCTCCCATCTCCTGGTCTCCTCCAGCAGGTGGGAAGAGTCGGGGCCGCACTTTGCAATTACATGCTCCAGCCCAGAGCGATTCGCTTGGAAATAGTTATTCATGAGAAAGAGAGACGGCACAGCCAAAAACCAGGCGTCGTGTACTCATACGAGACGTGTGAGCAGATTAAACAGCTATAACCATTCAGATAAAAGCTGTGTTCCCTCCAACCCAGATAAAAGGGAGGCCATTTCACTGAATGCCTCCCTTTGCTTTACAGCAAAGAAAATAAGAGCAATAATATCTTTCCATGAGAAGCACAAAGCAGGGCAGGACACACTCCACAGCCAGCTCTACGAAAGGAAGAAACCAAGGCAGGGAGAAATGAGCTGCAACAGCAGTAGGGAAGATGAGAGCATGTCCCAGCCCGATTCAAAGCTGTCCCTCAATACTGATATCATTAAGCACGGTCACACCCCTCCACAGTACTTAACTGGGCTTATTAATAAAAGCTGGTCATCTCCCTTCTCATCTGCAAATAAAGTGGTATCTCCTGGAGAAGTTCATACACTGGAATAAAGAGGGAAATTTGTATGTTCCTGGTGGCCTTCTAGTAACCACTAGAGAAGACATGGATAACATCATAGTAAACATCTTCAGGCCAAGCCAGACAAGAAAAAGGTGCAAAAGACTAAGGAAGGATCTATACTCAGAGGGATGATCATAGCACATGGAGGCTGCTACAGTCCAGAAAAGTAGATGGCCCACCAAGGGTCCCAGGGAACCGAGCAAAGGACCTGGAGCCCAGCACTCCCTCCTTCAGCTGCGGTGCTCAGCACAGAGAAACCACCATGGCTTCATGTCTCTCCCACGCCAAGAGCTGTGAGCACCCACATTTTCAGTCATTTTTTGTAAAGACCACCAGAATGGAGCAAAGCAGCAGGTTCTGGTGTTTAATGGTCCAAGCCTCTCCAAAACAATGGCCCAACTTGGCAAATTTCCCCCCATTTTTAATGTCTTTAAGAGGGAAATCTTCAAACAGATCAGTTGCTGGGAACTGTCTCTAGCCATGCCCTGCTTCTCAAACCACCCACCCACAAGGTTTGGAGTTCAAGCTTACCGCAGCAAAGATTACCCTGTGATGCCCACCAGTGTCTCCCAAGGCTCCCCACACAACGGGCTGCAGGATGACTCCTATGGGACTCCAAAGATCTCAAGTTTCCCTTCTGCAGAAGGGGGATGCAAGTCGTGACTGCAGATACCAGCAGGGATTGGCATTTGAAACTACAGCCCAAAGAGAAATCCAGAGGTGGTGATGGACCAAGTCTCTGATGGACATGGAGGCACCCCTCCAAGGCAGCATGCCAGAGCCCTGTGCCAGGGAGCTCCACCACCCAGCCACCCTTCGTTAGTGGAGAGGACAGCCTGGGGAGGAATGATAGAGATATGAGGACCAAAAAGGGATGCGAACAAAACAAGCCTGTGGCTCTGCAATGGTATTTCCCTACCAGTGAAAGTCAGATTTGGAGAAAAATCTCTGATCAAGCCTATTTGTTTCCTTGCTTTGACTTTCTCTTCTCCTCTCTCAGCTGATGACCAACTGCCCCATTGAAAGCACCAGTCCTGGACACACTGCACTTCCACTGACTGCAACGCACACATCTGCCTTTAGCCAGACACCCTCAAATCCACCCAACAGTTTCCCTGGCACCTCCTTTCAATGCCCATCACCACCTGCAGCCCATGCTCTGTGCCCGAGCACCATTGGTTCTGGCATGCTCAGAGCCATCCCCATACATCCCTTTCCCTCCTGCACTCACACATCCGATCCAGACAAAATCCAGCAAGCTGAGAGTACAAGGCTTCTTCTTTTCTCCTGACCCTACTGGAAGCCCTGGTAGCAATAGCTCCTGTTGGCCTCTGACAGCAATCCTGACCTTGCTCAGGAATCCTCACGAACTCTCTCTGATCAAACAGACACCTGCTACCATGAGGTTGGACAGCCAGTAGCCAAGGGCCAGCTCCAGGCAGCTCCCAAGGGGCTATGCAAGCCAGAAAGAGGATTTCTCACAGCGGAGGCCAACAAAAGGGCTGCTCCACCCGGCAGACTGATGGACCCCTGCCCCTTTTCCATCCATATACCGTTTTTTTCCTTCCTGATATCAACAATCTTGAGAAATCCAGAAATTCCTCAAATAAAGTAGCACAGAGGCTCTAATTCAGCATGGAACATGGATCTTGTAATTGTATTAGGGATTTATACACCGAGTTAGTAGAATACCATATGGCCCCTGTAATGCAGGCTGGTTTTTCCTTGGCAGGCTGCATAAGCTGCTAACAGCAGACAAGGTCATAACATGTCTCTTTATCGCCGCTTTATGTTCTGTACCCTGGTCCAGCTTTTACTGCGTGTCATCCCGCAGAGAGATCGGATGTACTTGCTAACCTCGTGCCTTCCCAAAGGATTCCCATCGCCAAGACTCATGGCAGGAGCACAGCCCCTGGGTTGCCTTCAAAGGCTTTACTGCATTGTCTGGGTTTAAACCTGCCTGTTAGGCTTTGTCCTGGGTGCAAACCATACTCAATATCACTTCCAGCAAGCATGAAGATCCTCCTTGTAAGGGGTGCCCAAGCTCCACGGACTCCAAGGGTGGGAGCTGCATTGAATTGGCCCAATAAAAACAACAAATCAAACTTGTCCACCCTTGTTTTGGGCTCTGTGGTGGCTGGTTTGCCACCCCTGCTTGAGGAATGAACCTTTTGTAACGGCACATCAACTGGAAGCAGGAGGAGACATTCAGTTGAAGAGTTCTTTCTGAAAATGGGTTTAACTTTTCTTTTGCCCCATCACCTTCCCAGTGGTGGCACGAGCCCGTGAACATGTGGCATTTCAGACCGAACACAATTCCTGTGCCATTTCCAACCGCTGCCAGTCAAATCAGATGGAAATCAATAAGGCCAGGCTGGCTCTCCTCTCCTCATTAGTCATTTCTAGCCTGACACAATACACATCAGCACAGCAAACAACTTAATGCAAGCAACCAGAGCAGAAATCCAAACAGTGCATGCTCTCGCTCAGCCTAAGCAAATCTATTAAATATATCAAATAAATTAGTAAAATGAAGGAGCTGCCCCAAGAAAAGGGAAAGGGCAGGCAAGGGAGGACACCTGCTGTCAACTAAACCTCCAGACCTCTCCACCAGCTCCCCTCCAAGCCTACCTTTGCCCACCAAAGGCCACGCAAGGTGCCCCACGGAGGGCATAACACAAGGACTGCGAGCGCAGCCGCCCACCCCAGAGAGCAGGTTTCCTGTGTAAACTCCTGCTGGCAGCTGGAGTGTTGTTGTTCAGCTTGGCTTCAGGAGTTGCCATCATTTTGCAGGAGCAGAGCCCTGCACTCCTCTGAAATTAGTCACCTCCAGGGCTCCTTGCTTGGTGTCACCCCGTGACCACATCCCTCTGAAGGGGAAGATGGGTGTGGGAAATTTTTCAGATTTCCAGGAGAGGGAAGGTGACTCTTTTTTTTTTTTTTTTCCTTAGGAAAGCAATCAGGTTTCACAGGGTAAAATAAGTCTGAATGTTCGGTCCAGAAGTGGTTTCTCACCAACACACTCCAAGCACAGAAAATAATGACAAAGGCAGGGAGCAACCATTCTGTCGCAGCTGCGTTACCGGCTCCCAGCCGGCCCCCTGCGTTAACTACAGACATTCACTTTATGAAATCACCGCAGCAAGCTATAAATGATGCATGAAAATTAAATGAGAGAACTCCAACCAAGGCATGAATCCCCGGCCACATGGCTGGGTTGGGCTTGGGGAGGGCGGCAGAGGGGCAGACAAAGCAGAGGCAGACAGAGAGGGAAACCAAAACAACCTCCCCAGCACTCTGCTTTTGGAAGCCAAAGCTGCATTTTAGGAGGTGGTTGAAACAGTTTGAAAGGTATAAATACCCCAGAACAGCAGGAAACTCAGGCTTTACCCAAGGCACAAGGTGTGTTCAGGGAGAGCCCCTCTAAGTTGAGGTTTATTTTAAGGAGAGGTATTTTCCATGGACCTAGGTTCACTTACACATACCAAAAGCCCTGGTGTAGCCACGCAGCAGTGAGCAGAGGTGGCACACAGGACCCAGAGGGTGGCACATAGGACCCAGAGGACAGCATGCAGGACCCAAAAGATGACACTCAAGACTCAAGAGATGGGGCATGCAGGACCCAAGGGGTGGCACATAGGACCCAGAGGACATCATGCAGGACCCAAGAGATGATACTCAAGACCCCGAGGATGTCACACAGGACCCAAGGGATGACACACAGCACCAAGCCTGGGCCATGCTCTGCCCCAGATGTTGCCTAGTTAAGACTTAATGACTGCACATGGGCTTAGCTTGTCACTCCTCCTGCTCCTCCTTGACAGCCGTAAGTATTTCTACTATCGCACTGCGCATAACAGCATGAATGTGGGACATTTCTAGAGGAGGATGGTCATCCTAACTGGTCCACACCTTATTTATTAGAAATAACCTGGACTTTTAGGGCAACTCTTCCAAAGCTAGAATCCAAGCCAAGGTAGCTCTTGGGAGGGCTGCCTACATCAGGATTTTGGGACCATTGGCTCCTCAGAAGGAGGACCTGCAACTGAAGGGGAGGTCAGAAGAAGAACTGCCAGGAGATGCTCTTCCCAGGTTTGTATTATTTAGCATTAATGTGCAAATGGCTGGTGAACAACACGTCCTCTCCAGAGACTGGGCAGAAAAGCATAACTCCAATTGAAGACACTCACATTTGCCCCGAAACCTCAGAAACGCCAGAGGTTTGGCCAGAGAAGGGCAACAGCAAGAGATGGAAGCTGCAAATGCTTTGTACACACGGGATTCAAAGAGAAGTCTAAGTAGGGGGCAGAGAAGCAATAAGCTGAATCTTACCCACCGAAGCCTGGGATTCCTTACACAAGCGCAGCTCCAAATGAAGCCAACAGGCTGCTCTCCCATAACATCTGCAAAACTAAATTGCTCTAATTGCTCTAGATTAAATAGCCAAACCTTAGACCCTAATCTGGCTGCCTAATACTCTTGCTTGGTTGAAAATAACTCTTGTGAAAGCAACCAGCTGGGACAGAGCTTATCAGGCAGCAGCACGAAGCAAGACGGTTCTCACCCCATGGCCCGAGCCCAGGGGACTCTGCAGGGTCCCCTGTTAGAAACAGCAGGGGCTGTTCGTAATCCCTGCTGACCTCCAAAACTCCTCTCCCTGTGGCCATAATGAACTCTCCAAGCTCCCTGCCTGGCCACCTCCTTTTAAAGAGTGATGTTGGACTAATTTCCTTAAAATCTCCACTTCTCTCTGGCCAGCCTGCTGGGGGATGGCCAGTGCGGGGCTGGTCCTGCCAACTCCTCCTGCCCCTCATGTGGCCAAAGGCCGCGGGAGGGTGAACCCCATTTCTCCCCACACATACAAGCCATGCCTGCTCCTTCCAGAAAATGTCATAACACAAAAAATAAATACCCATCATCGTAATTTAAGATTCCTGCCGACTGCATAACACGGGTGGTGGTCAAGCATCGGCGGCCAAAGTTGCGGTGCCTGGAGTTACACATCCAAATAAAGAGCTGGATTGTCGGGACGCTGCCCGTGTTGCCTCCCATCAATAACGGGAGCTGGCTATCAACAGAAGACAAAACACGACGAGAAAACGTGCACACATCCAAAGAGCGATGCCAAAACAATGACATGGGTACCAGCTTTAAAAATTTCCTTAAACCTTTTTGTTGCACACGTTACATAAATCGACTGCATCCAAAATGGTCATGCATTCTTGACACACAAGAAGACAGCGGCATGTATATAAGAGGGGGGGATCATTAAAAAAAAAAAAATCCAGCTGGATATTAGGGTTTTTTTTTTTTTGTCAATGATACTTTCTACATAAAATATGTTCTTATGAGAAAAGTATTTAGGAACTATCAAGTATCATTTTTTTTAACCCCTAAAATATTTCATTTTCTTTAAGCATTCCAGGTAATACACTGGAAAATAATCAGTTTATAATATATATAAAAATAATATATATATAAAATAACCAAGAAAGCGGGAAGTTTGGAATAAAGTTTGGAAGTTTATTTTTCCCATGAAAAGCAGAGAGTAACCTCTCAGCAAACTCTAACTCACAGAGAAAAGAGATAACTATTGGAACGGACAGCTTTCTAACTGCTGTTTTAATACTCCATAAAATGTGCTGAGCAGAAAAAAAGCAACCCCAAATCACAAACCAGAGTCTCATCTTGGGAAGTATATTAAAACCAGACGGACAGATACATGCCAGTTTTATTTTTGTGTCCCTCCAAAAATGATTTTTGACTTCCTTCAGCTTTCGGAGTGCTCTTTTGCCTCCGTCTCAGCCCCCAGCCAGCACACACGGTCACATCGGTCACACCAGCCACATCGCAAGCCCTAACCCAGCCCATTTTTCTCAGCTGACACGACACATCCCAACACGCAAACGGCTTCAGAAAACATGGTTTCCCTTTAAAAAAAAAAAAAGTTTTCCTCTCATTGNTCCCCACACATACAAGCCATGCCTGCTCCTTCCAGAAAATGTCATAACACAAAAAATAAATACCCATCATCGTAATTTAAGATTCCTGCCGACTGCATAACACGGGTGGTGGTCAAGCATCGGCGGCCAAAGTTGCGGTGCCTGGAGTTACACATCCAAATAAAGAGCTGGATTGTCGGGACGCTGCCCGTGTTGCCTCCCATCAATAACGGGAGCTGGCTATCAACAGAAGACAAAACACGACGAGAAAACGTGCACACATCCAAAGAGCGATGCCAAAACAATGACATGGGTACCAGCTTTAAAAATTTCCTTAAACCTTTTTGTTGCACACGTTACATAAATCGACTGCATCCAAAATGGTCATGCATTCTTGACACACAAGAAGACAGCGGCATGTATATAAGAGGGGGGGATCATTAAAAAAAAAAAAATCCAGCTGGATATTAGGGTTTTTTTTTTTTTGTCAATGATACTTTCTACATAAAATATGTTCTTATGAGAAAAGTATTTAGGAACTATCAAGTATCATTTTTTTTAACCCCTAAAATATTTCGTTTTCTTTAAGCATTCCAGGTAATACACTGGAAAATAATCAGTTTNCCAGACGGACAGATACATGCCAGTTTTATTTTTGTGTCCCTCCAAAAATGATTTTTGACTTCCTTCAGCTTTCGGAGTGCTCTTTTGCCTCCGTCTCAGCCCCCAGCCAGCACACACGGTCACATCGGTCACACCAGCCACATCGCAAGCCCTAACCCAGCCCATTTTTCTCAGCTGACACGACACATCCCAACACGCAAACGGCTTCAGAAAACATGGTTTCCCTTTAAAAAAAAAAAAAGTTTTCCTCTCATTGAACACAATGCAGCTTTAAAAAGAGAAGATATGCTATATTTTACTGGATCATTGGGAGGGAAGAACTCGGAAACACCAGCGCTGCAGGCACTTTGCCTCCTCTCCGGAGCCTGTGAGCACTCAGGTTCACTGTCCCAAATGCCACTGCCCTAGCTGTCCCCAGCCTGACTGTCCGGGGTGCTGTGGGGGCAGACAAAGGGTTCTAGAAACTGACTTGGAATTGCCCGGGTAGTATTTCTGAATGGCGCTTTGATACAAGAAATTCAATCTATTATTTATTATTCGTTAACAACTTGCGGCACCTCTGCTTACCACTGTCCCCTTGGTCATTGTGAAATCCTAGATGTGAGGCTAGAGGTTTTAACAGGGATCCAGCAACACTAACTCTGCCAAAATTCGAGCTGTCCCAGGGCTCATCCTGCACTCCCAGCACTCGTGGAGAGAGCTGCGCCATCCCAGCTGCATTCCCGAAATAAACTTCTAAAGCCATTGAAGGAAGGGATGGCGTAGGCAGACCCAGAACTCTACAGAGCTGTCGACAAGTACTGGAATATCCCTCCTGGCCGTGATACCAGCGCTTCGCTTGGGTGCTGGGCTCCCTGTACAGTGCCTCAGCCCTTTGGGCAGCCCTTAGGTTCCTAAATTAGATCCCAGTGGCCCTTACAAAGCACCTTCCATACACCTTTGACCACAGGAATAGCTACACCCCCCGCAAACCCGAGAGGTGCAGCCCCAGGAGGTCTGCAGCATCTGCACGGACCTGACCCCCCCACTCAGCACCCTC
>VWZL01006146.1:798302-821184 GCA_013396915.1 Stercorarius parasiticus | reverse complement strand
CGTGGGAAGAGGCGCCTCTCACCCACCAGCATCCTCCCACGGCGGGCTGTGTCAAGCCGTGTGCTGCCGTGACATGCCATACCATACCATGTCATGCTGTGCCACGCCATGCCATGCCATGCTGTACCATGCCTTGCCATACCATGCCATGCCATGACGTGCCCTATCATGCCGTGTCATACCATGCCATACCATGCCACGCCATGCCCTACCATACCATGCCATGCTGTGTCATACTGTACCATACCATGCTGTGCCCTACCATGCCATGCCATACTGTGCCACACCATACCATGCCATACCATGCCATGCCCTACCGTGCCATGCCATGCCATGTCCTACCATGCCGTGTCATACCATGCTGTGTCATACCATACCATACCATGCCACACCATGCCCTACCGTACCATGCCATGCCATGCCATACCGTGTCATGCCACACCATACCATGCCGTGCCGTACCATGCCATGCCATACCATGCCACGCCACATCATACCATGCCCTACCATGCCACACCATGCCCTACCATACCATGCTGTGTCATACCATACCATACCATGCCCTACCATGTCATGCCCTACCGTGCCATGCCCTACCACGCCATACCATACCATGTCATACCATTTCACGCCATGACATGCCCTACTGTGCCATGCCATACCATGCTGTGCCATGACATGCCCTACCATACCATGCCATGCCCTACCATACCGTGTCATACCATGCCACACCATACCTTACCATACCACGCCATACCATGCCATGCCCTACTGTGCCATGCCATACCATGCCACGCCACATCATACCATGCCCTACCATGCCACACCATGCCCTACCATACCATGCTGTGTCATACCATACCATACCATGCCCTACCATGTCATGCCCTACCGTGCCATGCCCTACCACGCCATACCATACCATGTCATACCATTTCACGCCATGACATGCCCTACTGTGCCATGCCATACCATGCTGTGCCATGACATGCCCTACCATACCATGCCATGCCCTACCATACCGTGTCATACCATGCCACACCATACCTTACCATACCACGCCATACCATGCTGTGCCCTACTATACCATGCCATGCCCTATCATACCGTGTCCTACCATACCATGTCATGTCCTGCCATGCCATGCCCTGCCATGCCATACCATACCATGCCATACCATGCTGTGCCATGCCATACCATACCATGCCATGCTCCACCATACCATGCCATACCATACCATACCCTACCATGTCATACCATACTATGCCATGCCCTACCATGTCATGCTTTACCATACCATGCCATAGCATGCCATGCCATGCATGCCATGTGGTCCCACTCAGCCTGCACATGTCTGGGACCCGTGCACATGTCTGCCCACTCAGGAAAAGCAGCCTCCCTAAAGCCCAGTTACAGGGATTAACTGCCACTGGAGTGGGGTGGAGGGCGCCCAGGGCAGCAGGGGCAGAAGGACAGCACAACCATCACAGCCCTGCCAGGAGCTTCGTCCCTGGGTGGACAGCAGGGGAAATACGTTGTGCAGAGCTGCATGTGACACAGTGCCAGCATGGGAGGACGAGCAAGGATGGTTTTAGAGGCTGTTTGCTCTCAGAGATTCAAGTCCCTTTTCATCCAGCAGACCCAGGCTTTTTTCCCTTTCACAGGCACAGCCGGAGCCCATCTGACCACAAGGGCTTTTACTGCATACAAGGACAGAGACAGGGCTCTCGGGACAGCTCTGGCTGGAGATGTTGCCTTCCAGGTGACCCTTTTGATTGTGGCAGCCATCCATTTCCGTGCTTTTGGGGAGTCATTCTTTGGGGTTTTTTCCTTCCAAGGTAGCTTTTACCAAGAAAACATTAACAAGCAGGATTTGTTGAGTAAACGCACCTACAGGCTTAAACTGCAGGCATTTAAAAAAGAAATAAATCAAAGTGTAAATATGTTATCATGCATACCTAGGGCCTGATCCTGTGGAGGTTTACTCCTGAGAATAATCCTTACCCAGGCAACTGCAGCAGAGCCTTTGAACTCAGCCAAACTACCTGGGAGAGCAGGGAGCATCTCATAAATACCCAATGAGGGGAAGCTCAGACCCTAGGCTGCCTTGGCCAAGGTGTATAGAAATTTGGAGAAGGTATTACCTCTGTGGAGTTCTCATGACTTCTGGGAGTGATGGTGACTTCTGGTGGTGTCTCAGTTACCGGACACCACTGGTCCTCAGCCCTGGGCCCACCCATGCAGACACATCCTACACCAGCAGCTCAGGGGCCACCTGATTTCCATTCTGTTTTCCACGGCCTTGATGTCTTGCTGCTGCTTTCACTCCGCAGTTCCTCTGTTCATAAAGAAAATAGTTTGGTAGATGGAAAAAAAGCTGCTTTACAGCTTTCCGGTGAGAACAGAAGGATGTTTGCCCCTCACAGTTCCCTGGAGAGTCCCTTCCTAACTGAGATCCTCAACTAGATGGGTGACTTTCAGGCAGGTCGAGGTATATCAGGCATCCCATGACACACCGTTGCTCCTGCTATTGCATGCAAATGCAAAAATAGATTCAAGGCTCTCTGACACTCCCTTTTGTGATTCCCACAAGATACATTCAGATCTAGCAGAGACGGGAGACAGAGATCATGCTGTCCAGAAGAAAGCTTCCCAGATTTCTCCTTGCAAATAATCCCAGTTCACCCACCAAGACCTGTCTTCAGCACAGTGAAGGACCAAGAGAAGTTAGACTGGTGAGTAAGGAGGCTGTTGCTGGGGTTAGTAGAAACTCCTGATAGCAACAATCTCCAGCCTTAGACATCTCCTGCAAAGCGGAGTCTGCCCAACCACACATTAAGGAAGCGATGAAGATGTCCCAGATTCAGTTCCTCTGCTCTGGAGCCTGTGGTGGGACAGGGCTGTTGGGGGAGCTCTGGGTTGCTGTAGCCCTGTCTGTGATTCACCATCAAAGCTCTGGTTGACAAGCACTTGGGAGAACATGAAGGGCATCTAATCAGGATGGTTATTGGCCGGAGCTGTCAGGTCAACCCATGACTGCTAGGTGTTCAATCGATTGCGTGAATCAGCCTCCAGCAGTCCAGAGATGGACATTTTTCCTTCCACATGGAAAATCAAGGAGGGCTGGATAACACAGCACCTTTATGGACTCAAAAGCCCCAGCCACTGAAGACAGTCAGTGGTACAAGGTTATGGAAAATAAATGAAGTGCTCCAGAAAATAAATACCCAAGTCAGCCTGCTTCCCACAACCAGTTTGCATCCTGGAATTCATTGACACAAAGTTGTTGTCAACCTGCAAAAAAGAGTCTTCGTTCTAAATCCTGCCTCTTTTCTTCCATATTTTGGGCAAAACCTTCCCCCCTCTGCCTGTGCTGTGACTCCGTGCTGGCTACCCTGCCGCTGCTGCCCAGGCAGGAGCAGGGACTGGGTCCCCTCACCACAGGGACCCAGTACAGGGTACATACTGGGGAGCTGTGGGCAGAGGGGAGAAGAGCAACTGTGCCCTGCACCCAAACAACAAGTATTCCAACCTAGAACAGCACCCCTGGGTGTAACCTTTATGTTTCTTTGATATTCATTTTTCTTGATCTCGGGAATTCCTTTTTCTGCAGCTTTGGGTTTGATGATGCGTGCACATTAACAACTTCTTTGGCTTCCAGGTAGAATTACAAATGTATCTCCTTGCAAAATTATCAAGCCTGGAAGCAAGTTTTAGTTTAGCAGGGAAAGATTTCTAGTTATTTTTCTTCTCCCTGGTCCCACCAATGATAATTCTGAGTTTGTTCCAGAGTAACTTGCTATCAGGCCTGTTGTCCCTTGGTACGGATTTGCCCTCCACAACAATCACTTCCACGTTGTTCAAGGCGCAGGTTTGTCACCTTCGCTGCAAGCAGCATAGGCAGGAGCGAGCCCCACTGGGCACGAAGGTGTGCAAAAATAAAAGAAGGAAATAAAAAAAGAAACACTATCCTGACCTCATTCGGAAAGTTTCATTATTAACCGATAATTGGCAATCAGTGGCTTAGAAACATCATCGAAAGGTGTGAGAAATACATCCTGGGAATGGAGCACCGTGGGGTTGGAGGGGTTCAGGGAACCCCAACTCCGCTGCCAGCAGCAGAGCTCAGCCTCAACCCCCGGCCCTTCACCCGCCCAGAAACACATCGGCCAGGCATTTTGGACAGTCTGGTGTGACCTTTTCTACTTCTCACAGAAATAGAGCCCAGAGCCTGCGGGTTGCTATGGCAGGGCATGTGCTGAAATCTCCCGTCGGGGTTTCCCAGTGGGTTTGTTTTGGAGTCTCTGACAGGGCTCAGGGTTGGCCAAGAACAGCGAGTCCTTATGCATCAAGTCCCGCTTATACCCCAGGTTAGTTGTAATTTATTTACAACTTGGATTGCCTTCTCTCTGTCCTACAACTACAGGAAAGACAGCGATAGTTTCTATTTAAAAGCCATATGATTTGGCAAGATCAGAATCCCCTGCTTTGTTTTTCAATAGTCCAGTGATTTCATGTCAAACCTGTTGAACTTTTTTCTCTAACAACAAGCAGAGGAAAGCCATATTTTTTCACTTGCGTGGTCTGAGCCCAGAAAGTGAAGGAGGACACGCAGTACCATCCAAAAGAAAGCCTAATCGTGCACCAGGGAGATGTTCAGCACAGCGAGTTCACAAACATGGCTGCACAACGGCTTCACGCAGGCAGGAACTGGCACCATTTCTGGGCTGAGAAAAAGGTGAAATAATAACGTAAGGCTGGTTGACCCTTGCCTATAAAATCCTTTCATGCCAGCAGTGTTTCCATAGCCACAACCCTTGCAAGAGCCAGGAAAAAGAGTTACTTCATTAGGCAGAGCAAGGGCACGGTGCACGCAAGTTTCCCAACATGACCTATTATGCACTTCAAATTTTTGTCAAGACACAACACCAAGGCAGTAGACATTGGGAAGTCCTGGAGATGGTTCCTGTACATGTAGGAACCCAGCAAGAGTGAACCCAGCAAGGTTCTTGGATCTAACACCCAGGAAAAGTTGAAGCTACTGCACAAAATTGGTGTGCAGCAAAGCCCACAGCTGCCCCAGCTCCTTGCACCCGTGGTCCACCCTGCATGGCCACCCATCTCTGCCTAGGAATTCCTGCACAGGCAGCCCAGCCCTGGAGGTCAACGCAGTTGTAAACTGGAAAAAACGCTGCTCATCTGTAAGCGAGGGCAACTAGGCAGTGAATCAGCTTCTGGAGGGGCCATGCAAAGTTATTTGTAACATTGGCTCTGCCCCTAAGGACCACGTCCCTTTTAAGACAGCGGTTCTTCTCAGAGCCAGAGTTGATGAAGTCTCCTGGGTGAAGCCTGTGCCACGTACCAGACTGGATACTCAGAAGATCCATTCCCAGCCTTAAAAAAACCCTCCTAAAGAAGGCAGACAGAGATGCAACGATACTTTTTACTACCCAAGGCGCTTACAAACACCCAATTACTGCATACATTTGGAGGGAGAGAAAATTAAATCCAGATCCCACCTTCAGGTTAGGAACTCTCAAACCGCCAGTCCCTTCTGGCACGCACGATGCCTCTAGGAAGGCTGCAGTGCCCCAACAAGGCAGGGAAAGCCAATGTTTGCTAAAGACCCTGTTCTTCTCTCTGCACCGCATCTCCCTGGGAGGCTGAACTTCCCCGTCGGTTCTTCTTGCCCTTTCCCGCTTATAAGAAACAACCCATGGCCATTTAAGGACCAGAAGTAACACCACCCTGCTTATTTACATGACCAAATGCAACCAAATGAAGGTGACTTTCAAATATTCAGTGTCATTTTGATTTAAGAGGACATCAGTCATCTCAGAGGAATTAAAAAAAAAAGAAAAAGAAATAGCAGCCTGCTTTTAGGTATCCCAAGAGGAGGAGTGGAACAAACCTCATCAAGTAAATAATATGCTTAGCCTCAGTTTTAATTTAAACCATATTTCAGTGTCTCAGCATAGCAGGAATTCCATAACATCATTCCAGCTCGCATGGTTGCTACATATTTCTGTCCACATTTGACATGCAGCTATGTAGCAGTTGTGGTAGTAACTTCTGTATGAGGAGATGGCTGGAAAAAAAAGCGTGATTTTCACAAAGTTGTTTCTTCTGATCGTTGCTTCTCAGTGCAAATTCAAGACCTAATGTGGAAATGGCTATCGCAGTCATCAAAATTCTACTTTTCCCAGAAAACTAATAACTAAAGCACAGCTATTCACTGAGAATGAAAGGCAAGAAACAACTGTTCAAATCAGTGGTCCCAACACAGCAGCAAAAGTCACGGAGACTGGTGACATGGATGTACAAAGAAAAATAAGATCCCCAAAATATCCAAAATAGAGAAAGAAAAATATTTTGCAAGATTCACAATTATTTCAGGCAGAAAGCTTGGCTTTATCCTAATTTGGGCAAATAAGCAAAAAGCAACGCACCAACCTGTGGTGTGACCAGGCGCACAGGTCTAGGAGGAACATCAGCATTTTTGGTCAAAACTCCTGGGTTGGAAAGTGGAGCTCCAGAAACACCCTCCACAGTGTCTTGTATCAGAACATCGGTGTACACACAGCGACTTCATGCATGGGGACAGGTCCACCATAGGTACCGGCAGGCAAAGACACCCCTCACGGCACCTAATAAGCCACGTTAAAGCAATTTAAATCTCAAAGAGGTTGCCCCCACTCACCAGGAAGCACAGGTCACAACGGGGGTTGAAGGAGCAGCACAACAAGGAGCAGAAAGTACAATATGCGCAAAACCGGTCTGGGAGTAAGCACGTGCCACTTCAACTCGATGACATTTCTCCAAAACTCCTCTCCAGCAGGCTTGGAGATAAATCTCAAGTCACTGGACCAAATTAACTACCCCAGAGAAGAAGAAACACTGTCTGGAAGTATCTGCGTTGTTTCAGAAGTCTAGATCAATGTCTAGGTACCTAGACATGGCCCAAATTAGGATAATCTAGATGTCAACGTCCAACATTACCTAGCTCTGAATACACAAAGGCGCTTTGGGAAGTGATGCCCAGCGAAAAATCACTGAAAATTACGGGCAGAGGATAAAGGAAAAAGAGAAGCCATTTAATACTCAACTGTCAGGCTGCGACAGAACAATTCAGGCAGAGATAAAAGAGAAAGAGTTGAAAGCTTTCAAAGTGAAGAGGCAGAACGCATTATTTGTGTTTAGTTAACTAGATAAAAAGCACACTGGACGTACATATTTGATTTTGAGACTTGACAAACCAGTTAAGTTTCAAAGCAAAGGAGAAGCAGACGGGTCACCCCCAGCAGCAGCACCGGCCGGCACCAGCTGCGGCATCGGAGCCAGCCGGGGTGGGAACGGGGTGCGTGGCCATGGCCGAGCAGATGGTTGAATTGAGAAGCTGGGGATGTTTGTCTTGGAATGATTGTGTTCTTGTTTGGGGTTTTTTTAATGCTTCTCACCTCTGGAAGCACACGGATGCTGGCAGCCTCCTGAAGCACTTTGTACGGAAACAGAGCAGCAAACGCAAGGAAGGCATTTCCCTTACCCCGCGGGCATCGCTTGGTCCTCCACAGAGACAGGGCTCTTCCGGCACCTTCAGCTCTCCAGATACAAGGCAGCTCCAGTTAAAAGCCATGGTCCCAGTTAAAAGTCATGGTCCTTCCCTAAATGAGAACTTCCTTAACAAAATGTTAGATGCAAAACTGCGAGGGGACCGCAGTATGGGGGATGTGAGCGGGGAATCACCATCCAGCCCCGCTCCCTGGTTTCCTACGAGATCTAGGTGAAGGTAATTGGAATGCAAGTTGGGTATAATTTGTATACATTTTATATGTCCATTTTATATGTATGACAGAAGTTTTTATATATATATACACACACACATACATACATACACATATATATATATAAAAAAATAATATATATATCTTCCAAGCTCATTCTTAATCCATTTCCTTTGTTTGTTTGTTTTAAAGAGACGTACAGATTTGTCCTCACAGCAGCGCAAGTCCCTGGATATGTTGAGTTTTCTGCGGCTCAGACAGACAGGCTTTTTAAACTTCTGCGAGATAATTGGCACAGGAGTTTACTTGGCTAAATCAGACAGAGATTTTCAAAAACAAATGGCAATGAAGCACCTAACTCCCATCGGCGTTCAGAGACTCGCTCCCCTTAATCACTGCGGTACTTTGGAAAGCAGAAAGCTTTGTCACAGCCGCATTGTGGTCTCCTCTGTACTCTGGGCAATAAAGGATACTACGTTTACATTCAGTCTTAAAAAAAAAAAAAAAGAAAAAGCCCTTTGAATTTGGGCTGAGGAGCATGGTTTGTTTGCCGACTTCCAGAACTGCTCCGATCGTGACCGGGAATGCCAAAGGTTCATCTCTGGTGCCACAGAGCTGCGGGGAAAAGCCACGAGAAGTATTTTCTTTGAGAGTAGCCTGTTTTGGAGCTATCATTCTCCCCCATTTTCCTTTATATTTGAGCCTTGCAAAACCACGAGCCCATCCATTCCTCACCTGAACTTCTAAATCCTGTTTGGAACCGGCTCCATGACAACCAGCTTCGACAGGAGAAATACAGCACGGGCAGTGCGACTCCGCTCGAATGCGGGGCTTTCCTGCGTGGTTCAGTTTAAAGGCTGGTGGCACCATGGTGCTCTCTTGGAGGAGGCCAAGAGCAGCCCAGCTTGCCCTGGGAGAGGCAGAAATTTAGGCTCCTGAAGGCTCTCCCAGCCACACGCAAAAGGCGCGACTTTGGTGGTGTTTGGGTTTGCTCCGTTGCCTTCAGCAGGGGATGCTCAGCTCGGGGCTAGGCCAAACCCGCCTGTTTTACCTTCACTCTGCAGGCTCTCAGAGAGCGGAAGCATGGAGCAAGATATCCAGAAATCATGGCGTTTCCCAAATTTTCTCACTGTGCTCTCCTGCCGGTCCCACCACATTTCCGAACCGTGACCACCCAGACAGCAAGTTGGGGAGCTCTGCGAAGGTGGGAGCCCAGGAGGGGGCTGGGGACAGCAGTGGCTCTATAAGTGATGGTGGCTTGGGAGCGGGACTGGGAAAACACAAGAGCCAGCTGCCACACTATAAAACCAGCAGCGATTTAGTGCTGCTCCACCCCAGCAGATGTAAAACCCTTCTGCTTTCTTCCTCAGAAGCGCACGCTCTCCGTTTCACTGAACCCAGGGCGTCCCTCCCACCTCACATCAGCAGGGACCAAAAAATTCTGCTTTCAAGGAGCAGTGAAAAATCCCTTCCGAAACAAAAAAAAGAAAGAAAAATATTAACCCAAGGAACCACAGGGCACTTTCACCGAGACCCACTGGAAGGGGTGGAGGGGTCTCCCCTTAGTCAGGACCTGGGGGCCCCCAACCAGCATGTGCAAAGTGAAGGTCGGGTCCTCCACCAGGGACACCCCCTTTCCAAAGAGCTCTGCCAGCCCCACAGCTCACATCAGGATCCCCTTCCAGCCTTCCCAGCGTTCCTCCCCAGCTTGCTTTCCCTCTCTTCCTCCCGGCCGCCTTAACCACCAGCTTCCTCTCTATGTTTGGACTTCAGCAAAGCAAGAATTTTCAGTTGAATCGTAAACTCATCAGATACGCGGTTTTGGTCACCCTGAAACTATTAGCTAGTCTGGGTCAGATTTGTCAAATAGTTTGGGATGGAAACTATGCGTTCAAGGATGGGGAGGGAGGAGATAGGGTTGCTTCACGTTTGAGGCAACTGCCCCACAAGACACAGATGGAGGCCACGCACTCGTCCCCTCTCGCTCCGAGCTTTTTTTTGAGCTTGAAAAAGTAGAACGGGTCCTGTGGGAGCCCAGGAAGCCAACGGCAGGGTTTCCAGAGAGCCTGGGATCAGGTAGAGGGCAGATCTATGCATACCCCACACCTCAGGTGAGGCTGCTCGGCAAGCAGACCCGCGTGTTGGAAGACCTCCAGTTGCTACGGACAGCTTTAAGGGCCACGCAGAGAGCGAGAGGAGCAGGACCGTCCCTACATGAGGAGGGCAGGAGTCTGGGAGGTGGGACTGCACACCCCCATCCCTGCTCCAGGGGGTGGTTCATTAGAATCATAGAAATGCCTAGGTTGGAAGGGACCTTTGAGATCATCTAGGTCCCTTACTGACACCAGAGGGGAGAAGAGCCCGAGGAGAGGGCACTTCCCCAGGAGGCCCTTTTCAGGTCACTCTCAAAACTCAAAAGTACCAAGAGTTGAAGAAAGAAGAACATAAAAGAGCCTGGCTCATAAACATGTTGTGAAACTGCGAAAGAAAAGTAGGGTTGGTTGCATCAGGAGCCTCTCATTTTGAATTAAATTTCCCAATTCCAAGAAGATTAATAAGGCCAAGTGATTGGTGACACGAACTAGCCCAGAAGGCATCTGGTGTCCCACATCCCTAGAAAGAACCTGTAAGTTTGTACTGCCAGTGTGGTTATCAAGAAGCAAAATCATCTGCAAAGAAATCAAAGCCAACACCAAAACTGGGGCTTTATCTCCATCTGCCTCCAGTCTCTACTATTTTCCCATGCACCAGAGAGCATGGCCATTCCCCACACTGCACACCTTGCAGCATGGGTTTTGTGGCCCCCTGATCTGCCTCAGGGATTGGCAACACACCTCGTACTGCTGCTTAAGCTAGAGAAAATAATGACTTATCCGAGTGCTTCCCAGGAGAAGGACCTTTAGGACATGGTAAGAGCTATGAGCAGCCAACCCAAGAGCATGGTACATGCCCCTACCCAGCAGCCATCCCAAAAACTCATTGATTTTCAGTACAATATTAGATGCTGATGTGAGGGTGGGTCACAAAACCACCCAGGGTATCCCACCCTATGCGGGCACATAACATGTCGGGGAGTCTGCAGGGAGAAGGGAATATCCCCGTGGATAGTGGGCTTGTGCCTTCCAGGGCGCAACAAAACCACTCCCTGGCCCATCCCGATTCCATGATTTCCACAGAAAGAGGACTTCCCACAGCGGATAAACTCAGCGCCGGCATGATGTATCCCCAGCGCATCCCACCCTGGGGTGGGGGGACCCACGTCTTTTCGGCTGTGCTGCAACCTTCATGAGATGTGGCTCCAACACAAGGGACTCCAGCACTCTCCCCGAAAGCCAGTGCAGTGGGGTTACCTGTACAGGGTCTCATTTTGTTCTCTAAAAGAAAATAAAAGTGTTAAAACGACCTCCATTGTAAGGAGCAGTAGCACTGTCTCGACCCCGGTATTTCTGACACGAGAGGAAGATATCCAGGATCCAGCCGACGTTGGTTTTGTTTTGTAAGACCTTGATCTACTCCTTTTCTGCTGACAGCATTGATGGGAGAGTTTCGTACCGTGTATCTGGGCTGCAGGAGTCTGGAAAGTTACTGACTGAGGGGGGAAAAATGCTGAAATCCACAGAAAAGTGAAGGGAAGATGCAGGGAGGAGAGGCACATTTTGCTAATTTGTTTTTTTTTACATTGCAACAGCTGTGCTTACATGAAAAGGGTCATTAACTGAAGATGCACGGAGTAGCAGCATGTCTACAGAGGCTTTACACAATTTAGGAGATCACTGCAGACTACAATGCAGGATCATTTAAAATTCACAAACAAATCCTATAAAATACCTTTGTAGGTATTTTAACACTCCAAAACAAGTACCGTGTACCACTCGATAGGTGCAATTTTTCCTTTTGACTAAATTCCATACGTAAAAATCAATCTGTTCTTTTTAAAAACAGAGACTTTTTTTTTTTACTATGCTATTTTAAAAGAATAAAGACAGCTCCCACTGAGACGTCTGTTTAAAAGTTCAGTGCATTCTGCCGCCTTATTTTATCTAGCAATGATGAACTAAAAGAACGCTGAAAATTCAATCATGACGGCAATAATATTTGAAAAGGCTATAAAAAAAAAGAATGATTTAGGTGGTAAGAAACATCTTGTGCTGAAATCCTCAACTCTGTAGTTCTGTTTCATTACACGAAGAATAATACAGGCCCTATGCAGAAAATGTGTTCGCTGTACCACTTTGATGGAAACAAAACAGCCTTTTAAAAGCACGGTGAAATGAAAGGTGATTTTTTTTTTAAAAAAACACACAGGTATTTACATAGAGCCATTTACTCAGCATTCGGCATCGTGCCGTTCCCCCTCTATAGTTTAGTCATCTCTCGGATAGTTTGCATAAGTATGCATTTATTTACTAATCTTCAAAGAGTCCCCATTTTTCCTAGCTTTCCACTGTAGTCATTAGAGGTCACAACCCTGTAGGAAATATGGGCTGCCATGGTAACACAAAATGTCTGCTACAGGCTTAGTGTAATTCCTCCCTAATAGAAAAACAACAGCAGCAAATCCTGCCTTTGATAAACGGGCTTATATGTTGTAAGAAGCCGCTACCTAGAACGGTGTCTATCACTTCAAAACGGCTCTAAACGAAATAAACGCTATATATATATAAAAAAAAAAAGGGAAAACAAACTCACACGTTCGACGTGATTAAAAAAGAAATAAAATAAATGCTACTAAGGTACACAAAGGAGAATTAATCTGCAACGTCTCTTTAAATAGGGTGTGTGAAGTTTGCAAGGCTGCAGCCCCCTCTGCTCGACAAGTGTCTGCCGAGCACTTCCAACAGGGCTCCTGGCAAACCCTTCTCCTCGCAAGGAAAAAGGCCGTGTGCCTGGAAAAGCCAAAATTCAGAGGGAGACCCAGCACCTCTCTGATGGCAATAAGGTAGCCCAGCATTCCCCATTTGGAAATTCCTGCCGAGCAACGTGCATCTGGTTCCAATAGATAAATGGGGTTTGGGAGGGGGGGAAATGAAAGGGTCTGTTTGATCTGGTGGTCCCTGGGCATGACTGGCATTTCAGAGAAACCCCACCTGGCTGAGAGGAAGGCTCCTGGAGAGGTCAGCTGGCCAGGGTGGGGATTTTGGGAGGGCTCCGGCCACACCTCGCACCTGCGCTCAGCATCACCTCCAGCATCCTGATCCTGCCCATATCTCCCAAACCTCCCGTCTCCCCTCCCGCTGAGCACACCCATTTCTTTAGCGTACTAGCCAGGATTTTCCCAATAATATGGGGGGTTTTATGCCAATTTCTACACTTCCGCAGTCTTTTTCAAATATTTTTGTGACTGCTGATGGGGTACGCCCCCTCTCGCCATCCTGTGCCACCCTCGTGGTGCCGCTGGGAGGGGACACACCGCCCGTGCTCCTGCAGCAACACAGAGCCTGCCCCCAGCCAAATCCTGTTTCTCGTTGTCTTTTGTTTACATTCCTTCGGCCAGTTTTCAATCCAGAGAGCAGCAGTCATATCTCCACCAATTCCAGTTAATTTTTCAATTAAGCTATTGCATTACCTCTCCTCCATTCCTCATGCCGTTTGCTCTGCTCTTTTATTTATTTTTATTTTTTTTAAAAAAAGGCTTAATTTTGCCTGATAAAATACGGTTCCTCTAAACACTTGCAATTCGTTGTTTCTTCGTATTTACAGTTAGTGCACCCACCTTTTTAGGTACCCTACGCCAAGATGGGCAATTTGAATTCCTCGGGGTTTGCATTGCCTTGCAGCAACACAAGGGGTGCCAAATCCCATCCGCCCCTCCGGAGGAGCCTCAAGGAGAGGCTCCTTGTCCCACTCCCCTCCCTCTAAGGATTCCCGCTGCCACTCCCGCCAGGGAAGTTGGACCCCGAGAGTCATCGTAACCGAGTCAAGATGTGAACCCCCTCCATGATTTCCCAGCGCGGGCTTCTCCCAAGAGCCCATGGCCGAGGATTTGCTGCCTGCGACAGACGCCTTTCTCATGGAAACACCATCTACCCTAACGGCGAATTTCTGGGGCAGTTGGAAAACTGCCCCTCACCTCCTGCGAGCCCGATAATAAGGAACAGAGTTTTGGGCGAGGATCTAATCCACAGCAGAAAGCCAAGCTCCGCTTCTCCAGCCTGCTGCTATCCCGTGGCAGCCTTCCGCAGCGTTGTACCAGTTCCATGTGCAAAGAGGAAATGCCAAAATATCTCTCTGCCTACACCCTTTCCGATTCCTTCAGTGAAGGCACTGGTGATTTTTACCCTCTTCCTCCTCCACCCCTACTTTGAAGCCATAAGTGCCAGAACATATTTCAGATTTGTCCCCTCTTTCCTGCCTGCCCAGGTCAGGTTGTGAGATTATAGATTCACAGAATGGTTTGGGTTGGAAGGGACCTTAAAGACCAGCCACCCCCTGCCCTGGACAGGGACACCTCCCACCAGACCAGATTGCTCCAAGCCCCGTCCAGCCTGGCCTTGAACACCTCCAGGGATGGGGCAGCCACAGCTTCTCTGGGCAACCTGTTCCACCACCTCACCACCCTCACAGCAAAGAATTCCTTCCTAATATCCCATCTAAATCTCCCCTCTTCCAGTTTAAAACCGTTCCCCCTCATCCTATGGGTCCCCTCCAGCTTTCCTGGAGCCCCTTTAGGTACTGGAAGGGGCTCTAAGGTCTCCCAGGAGCCTTCTCTTCTCCAGGCTGAATCCCCCAAACTCTCTCAGCCTGTCCTCACAGCAGAGGGCCTCCAGCCCTCTGAAAGCCACTGAAAGCATAATTAATACCTGTGTTAATGCATCTTCCCTTGCATTAGTCCAAAAAGTCAGTTTGGTCTGGAAAGTTCTACTTTGCCTATAATATCATCCCCAAATACTGCTGCGAACACCCTAATGCTGGCACTTGAGAAACAAGTCCTTTTCATACCCATTGCTGTATCACCACCACCACGTCTGGAAGTCAAGACAAATGCTCATCCAAAACTTGCCTCTGACGAGCCATGCTGTAGATGAAAGGTGGCATGTTCTCAGGTGTGGCGGGGACTATCCCACGCCAAGCAAAGTGAGCGAGCTGGTTACACCCACAACAGGAATTGAGGGATGTCCCCAGACATGGGTCTACAGGACATGTCTCCATCTCTGTGTCCCTGCATCGCCCACTCACCAGCTGTCTCCAGTTGCTTTCTGCTTCTCCATAGGATGCAAGTCCTCCTTTGTACCAGCTCAGACTCTGCCTATACACAAGTGGCACCCGCAGCATGGCACCGAGCCCCACATTAGAGCCCACTGCTCCCAGCGCTGCCTTTGGGGACAAATATTTACCAGTCTTATCCACTTACCAAGACAAACCCCTTATAGGCACCATGCACGTGGTCACGGAGCACAGCAGGAACCAACCCACAACACTGCTTTGCTCTAGTGAGTCCTTTGGAGGGCCACAGCCATCAGCATCCTCCCCACCCCCTCCAGAAACCCCCAAGAGCAGCATCAACGAGCACCACCAACAGTCCCTCGCCGAGCACGTGAAGCAGCCAGACCATGTTCGCAAGACCTCAACGCAACCCCTTTGCTGCCCAGAGAGACTGAAAGGATACTTGTCCCCACCAGTCCTCGCACAGGCAGTGGCCCCAGCACTGCGGTGAGCAGACGAGCAGCACACCATCGCTCAGACCTCCCTCCTGCCCTGGCATCAAAGAGTTCTCACTAGAAGCCTCAATATTTTCTCCTATAGACTTGTGCTGTCCAGCAGCAGCATGGGAGGGTTCCCCCTTTGCCCCATTGAACAGGAGAGCAGAAGGCACTTGCCACGTTGCATCTTGTCTCCTACCACCACCAAGGTCTCCCCTGGGAGGAAAAGTAGGACATTTCAGCACTCCGCACCATTTGTTTATGTATTGGAAGGAAGAGCTGGAGCAAATTTCATAAGTATAATTCATTCCACACCACTGATGAAAATAAAGGCACTTCTGTGCCACCTCATCTTACAGCCAACGGGGAGCTCCCTGCGTCTCCATCCAGCTCCCAGGTGACTCCCGCGTCATCTCCAGCAGCCAGAGACGCCACACGGGTCAGGGGCAATCCTGGGGAACCCGAGTTTTGCAAACCAATGAATGAATTACCTTCCTCAACCGGCGAAGTTTGATTACGCCCATGGCTAGTGTAATATCGGTAACGTCTGAGGAAACACAAGGGAATCCAAATCGCTTCCACAAACCCCCTCCCATGCCGGGGAGCTGCCACATGGCATCGCGTGGCCTCCACCAGCCCCATCGTCCCACCGCAAGTCCCCACGCGGCACAAATTAGCCAGGCAGGCAACCGCCAAATGGGGGAAGGCTGCTGCTTCTCAAAACGCACTCGGGTAATTTGACAAGTGTAGCTTGGTTTTAATCATCAATAATTCTTCCGAGCAAAGCATCTTCGGGTAAGGGGGCTGTAGTCTACTTTGTAGAAGTAATGATGTTGGAGTAATAGGAGGGCTCACCGCAGCGTTCTGCTACTAGTCAGTGCTAATAAATGTGGAAAAAGTGCAGTTTTGCATATGCAGATTATGGGATTTGCAGATAAGCAAAGTGTAAATGAGTGGGGCTTGGTGTAGACGAGGTACTTCCACTTTGTGCCGAGAACAGATAATAATAGCAAAGTCCCCAACCAGCTTGATTGTCTTTTCTGATCCTACGTTCGGGCTGCTTGGGCTCTGCAGTTACCACAAAGAGATCTGTTGCTCCCCGGAGAGTGGGCACTCTGGTTTGGAGCTACCAAAGGGGTGGGAAGCTGCTGTATTTTGGGGGACCAGGAGGAAGTACCGCATACTCTAGCTGTGGTTAAGTCCAGACAAGCCACCTTCACGAGAGCACTGTGACCATCATTTTTTCCATCCATATTTTACCGATGGTGTTTGTTATCAATTGATCTTCAAGGCAAGCTGCAGGCAAAGCCTCCTGCGGGGCACGGGGCTACTCACGGTGCAAAACACCACCCAACAGCTTTGACATACACATAACCCTCTGGGAAGCACGTGGCCATGATGGAGCAGATGGTGACATGTCTGCAGGACAACCCCTGGACGTGATGTGCACTATGACTTTCACTCCTGCACACCATTATAACCAGCCCATAGCTGCAAGAGCAGGAGAGGTGGTATCTGTCCCCATCCCACCGTGTGACAGTCCTCCCCAGGACCTCCTGCTCACACACGAATGCCATGGTTTGTACGAACAAGATGACCCTCTGCCCATGGACTGGTCAATACAAAGCAGCTCCCTTGCTAGGCACCACCGTCCCCTTCCTCCCACGATCTTACAAAGCTCTGGGCCTCCCCAGCATTGCAAGGGGCAAACTTACTCATCAACTCAACTACAGCAATACCAGAGTGGCAGCTCTCCCAGTTTCCGTGCGGGACATGATGAACACCAGTCCTTCCCCGCCTGAGAACCCCTGGTCCTGGTTTTAGCATCACCATCCACATCCACGGAGCGAGTGGTAATGCTGGTGTTGAGGTAGGAGGGAATTTCTGCACCATTTCTTATGAAAAAATATGTTGACCTGTTTTCCCCAGGAGCTGTTGACTTCAAAGAGGCAGTTTTATTCCCAAGTTTGCTCTGAGGCACCCGAGCCAGGGAGCTGCAGTAACCTCCATGAGAGGGGCTTTGGGTGGCCAACACGAAACAAGAGGAGCATCGTTTGGGGCAACCAACATCTCAAAGGCCTGGTGGCGAAACCCTGCCACAAGGGATGTTGCCAAGGGGCCAGGAACATTGCCAAACTGAGTGCGACCACTATTTCATTTAGATATTTTAAAATTAAAGCAACCTATTCTACCACCAGGAAGGAAATTTTGCTGTATTTTTATCTACTGTTTTGAGGGCTACTGCACCAAGTCGTTACTTCACTTTTCCATCTTTGTCAATGCAAAATGTTATTCCACCAACATCAAAATATCTGGAGAGCGCTCGCTGGCATTTCTGCTTGCAAGTGCGTTTGGGGAGCATTTATACATTTATTTGCCTGGAAGAAATATGGTTTTAAGTGACTCTCGAGTCGCTCGCTTTTCAGAAGGTATTATCAAAACATCGGGCGAGAATCTCAGCACAAAGCTCGGAAGGAAACCAGAGATTTATACTATAGGAACCGGTCCCATATATCAAATCAGACCTGCGTGTAACAGCCCAAGTCATTGCTGTGCCGTTTGTATTTCTTTGCATCGCTTTATTCTTCAGGGAGCGGGGAAGGAGGGGGTGAAAACGGGCCACTTTTTCAAAGAACAATACGCGAGCCCGGCCACAAAAGGCTCCTCCCAATGTAAGCAAGTTATTTCGCCTGGGAAAGCCCTTTTTTTTTCTGGCAAAGCAGGTTGGAGGGGAGAGGCGGACTCTTCCTCGGGAGAGAAAAGGCCGTCTTGTGCGCGGGCTGCTCCCCGTCATGCCACTGCGAGGGTTTACACGGCCGCCGGCACAGGGCGAGAGCCCCCGGCTGGCCCCGAGCCCCCCCCCGGGTCCCAAGTGGCTGGAGGGACCCAAGGGTGGGGAGAGGGAGGCAGGGGGAGCATCTCCAAGGGGGCAGCCTCTTCCCTGCACTCCCCGCTGTCATTTCCAACACAAAAGGGGAAAATAGAGCCTTGGGTCGAGCTCGTTTTCAACCAAAAGAGGTTTTGGTTGGGTTTCTTTCAAATAAAAATTATTGTTATTATTGTTGTTGTTGTTATTATTATTATCATCATTATTATTATCTTCCAGTCCCTTCAATCACATTTTCCTTCTTAAGGAGGAAAAATATAATAGGTGAAATTACTTTTTGCTCGCTCTGAGGACTAGCCACTGCATGTACCACTTTCGCTATGCAGAGAGCATTTTCTCGCTCCGAAATCCAACCGGTTTTGCTATGACTACAACTTCCCAGCGCCAAAAAAAGAGGAAGGGGGGTGGGGGAAAATGTGTGTGTGGGGAAATCACCTGTAAAGAATTAGGTAACAGAGTGTGAAAGGTCTCTGCCATTCAGGAAATACTTCCCGCTGGATTTAATTACAGATTGCAACTAAACCCCACCCCCCCCCCTTTTTTTTTTTAACTTCAGACATACAATAACATGACATTTATTGAATGTGCTGGCGTTGCAGCCGCAGCCATGGTTAAAAAGCCCGGAGAACCGGGTTGTTTACAATCAACTTTAAAAATACACTTTATACACTGGATTAATGCGAGTTTTACGGGGAAGGCACGTGGGCGGCATTGCTGGGGACCAGCGTTGTCCCCAGTGCTCCCCCCAGCCCTGTTTTAGGGACAATTTGCCTCCTGTGTCCCACCACCTCCCTCCCCACTCAGCAGCTTGCCCAGACGCTGCCCGCTGCTTTCAGCCGGTCCCTCTCACATTTGGTCTAAATTGGGTGTTTTTCCACACACCCCCTGCCCCGGTATCTCAGCTAAGATGAGCGGTCCCGATACAACAGTATTAAATGTCAAACGAGCGAAAAACAACGTGCAAAGCCAACGCAACTCTGCATTTAATTTAGGCAGCGTCAAAGCAAGGAGCAAGAAAGGAATGGTGGGGTTTGGGTTTGGTGTTTTTTTTTTTCCTTCGCACATTTTTATAAAACCACCAAATCCAGCTCATCCTTGAGGCTCCCCCCGTCCTACCCCAAAAAACCATGTCTTCCCTTCTTCCCTATCGATAATACGGTGGTAAGCAAAACAATATAACGAGATCTGCCTACATTTGAGTCGCTAATTACACATGGCAACATTAAAACTGTTTTCCTCTGTTGAGCATTACATTTGCCCACTTTTGGGAGGAGACATTTGGGTTTTTATTTCTAAATGTGTTGATTAAATTGTGTCCCTGCTTCTGCAGCCAGAAATACAGCAGCTTCCCTCTAAGCAAAGGCAATGAGGCATCCAACGCCCTGGAATTCATTTAAAAATTCGTATTCCATCACAATTATCTGCAGTCATTGTGCACAATAAAACAATTTGTTATAGATCAAATCCTGTATGTTGAATCCGTATCAAGAGCGTCTCTTAAACTCACAAAAGGGAATAAAACTCAGAGTCTGGGGAAAAAAAAATCTGCTCCCTGGAAGGTGTTATCCTGTGGGTACCACAGGGTAATTCACAGGATCTGCCAACATTTCGGAGTCTCCCGCTTGACGTTTTTTGGCTTTTATGAGCTGAAGAACAGAAGCAGGGTCATCGGAGAGATTAAGTTTCCTTTTCTGCGCTAAGGTTAGGGACGGGGAGAGAGAGAGGCGGCACAGGAGTGCTCTGCTGTACCCTGAAAATTCACCTACGGCTGGATCGCTGCCCGAATGATCAGCTCTGCCAGCTCATCCAGGGTTCGCAGCCTCCAACGCACCCCCGCGGGCGCGGGGAACTCGTACCCTCAGCATTTCACCTAACGGGGAGTTGGAAATGGTTTGCTTGGCTTTTTGCTCCTTGGTTTGCTTTTTAACAAAGCAAAAAAAAAAAACCACTGAACCCTGCTCCTGTTCACGCAGAGCGCGCTGGAAATCTGCAGTGAATCCATCTGCCGGTATATCCATCGGCAGGGAAGCCAGGGTGAGCGAAATGGCAATGCCCGGAAAGTACCACGGAGGCAGATTTTTTTTTTTTTTTTTTTACCCTTTTTCTGGGCTACAAGAAATAGAAATTTGGGTAACAACTCGCTCCGCAGCGCAGCACGGGTCCTCCCGTCCCTCGTAACGCACACACACACGGGATAAGGAAAAAAAGGAAAAAAATAAAATCTGAGGCATTTGTTAAGAGTCAATTTTCAAATCTTTTTTTTCTTTTTTTTTTTCCCCCCATAGGTTATAATTGTAAATCAAGGTGGGGGAAATTCGTATTTCAAATTCTGCCTGCACATTTTCTCCATCTGCACTTTCGATTAATCCGAGTTGCACAGGAGCAAAAGAGGTAACGTTTACCTCCTCGCCTCTGAAATGAAGAAAGAAAACCTTTTTTTGCAATTATGGCATGATAACGTAGGCAAAACTAAGAGTGTGTTGCCTATTTTTTTTCCCCTTCACTACTTCCCTGGGAAAAAAAAAAAAATAATATTCAGTTTGCAAGTCTATTCCAGAGCAAAACTCTCTTCACTGCAGAAGGGGAATTTAACCTGATAAATCAGTTTTCTGCAGATAACGCTGGAAGCGGTTCATGTTGCCATTTGAATGGGTTTTCTTTACCTACACATTTTTGTTAACTGGTTTAATAAATTATGACAGACCTTTAAAACCCGATCGGAGCTGTACGGGGCAGATTTACGACCAGCCAAACAGCGCAGCGGAAGGGAAAGCCACAATATTTTAGTGCTGTCAGTAGGAGGACTCTTTTTATGATTATTATTAATTGTATCAAAAGAATAGCTGAAGTCTAACACTTTTTAGCGATCACTTCTCAAAGTAAAGTGCAGAAAGAGAAGGAAACTGGTTTAAATCCAGCAACTATTTTGAGCCAGTTAGCTGGAAAAGCTGAATTAGAATAATACAGTCAAAACAGACTCAAAGCATGGAGTAATTTAAAACTGCAACAAAACGGAAAGAGGAAAATTAGATATTCAACAAACGACTTTTTCAAGGGAATTACTGAGGCTGGTTCATGCTATTTCAAGTCTCTCTCCTCCTTTCCACGCTTTCTTGTAAAGCCCTTGCAACCAAAACAGCAATGACTTTTCGTTTCTTGCCAGGCAGCCAGTGGGATCAAAACGGCCGTTTTTTAAACCACTGAATAAACCTGGTTCCTGCCCGGCAGCGTCAAAGGGGTTATTAATAAACGGTGGGCAGGCTAAGACGACCGTATCCCCTTTGCGAGCAAATTGTGAAATACCAAATTGACTCTTGCTTCTTAAAAATATCCACTCGCTTATACTTAAAAGGTAAATTGCACAATTTTCCTATGAGTAGTTCTATTTAGGTACCTGCTGCCTTTAACATTCTTGATGAAATCTAAAACAGATATGTAGGTTTTTGGTTTTTTTTTTAAAATCGAGATCCATAGAACATGCAAACTAATTAGCCGCATGTATCAAAATTATTAATGTAACCTCAGCTATTCAGTTGCCTTGTGCTATATAATATACGATCCAATAAATTAGGTAACATAGCAAAACTAAAAATAAGGCTTACGTCTCGGTACAAATTAAACTATAAAACATCATATTCGGTGCTTGAAAACACCTCATCTTTCACTTCTAAATTATAATTTAAAAACCAATAAAGGCGGTTCCATAAAATGAGGAAAACAAACTCGTTCCAATTTGGTGGGGAAAAAAAAATTGAATCTGACAATTTTACGAAATGACTTTGTGGGAGCAGAGCTACAGAGGTGCAAATAAAAACCCCACGATCACAAAATAGCTATAATCGTCCGACTGGCGTTTTACGTGCGAGGGGCTTGTAAAAAATGGAGATTATAAACATGCGCCGTGCACCATAAAACCCTGCGTAGTCGAGAGAAGGGGGAAGAAAAAACCCCCAGCCTGGAGAGCACAATTCCTCCGCGCCCTCCCTGCGTCGCAGACGTCCCCACCCAGAGGGTTTTTAACCAAATCTGGCGACAGGACAGGGATCGAAAAATGCCGGAAATGGATGTTTATTCTGCTCTTTGGTCCCGTTCTCGCAGCGGTGGGAGAAGAGCTACTTGAGGGCTGCGTTAGCCAGAATTTCTTCCAAGGTCTGCCTTGTCCTGAGCACGACGCTGGGCTGAGCAACCCATAAATGAGGCTGTTTGTAATTAAAGCTGCTTTGCCAAGTGGAGAGAGGGGGCTAAATGCTGGCCCTACCTGTGCCCTCCACTTCATCCCACGGCCAGCTGAGGAGAAACCCTCTTACACCCAGAAAAGGGGGTAAATGCAGCCAAAAAGAAACAGCAAACTTGCGCTTAAAGGTGATGGCAGACGCGATACTGAATATACTCCAGAAAAGGCAGATAACACTTTGAAGATTTATATAATTAAATTAACCTGGTGCTCGTGCTCTAAAAGCATCACTCCTGAATTAAGCGAGCCCCCCCTCCCCAACAACCAAACTCTACATTTACAAAAACTCTCCAAATCTTAAAAAAATTAACTGATGAAGAGTAACCAAAAAAAAAAAAAA
>VWZL01006146.1:781292-798269 GCA_013396915.1 Stercorarius parasiticus | reverse complement strand
TCCCCAAAGCAGCCTCCCCAGCTGAATCAAAGCGTCACATTGGCACAGCGAAAATCCTGGAGATTCGCATAAACTTGGAGGAGATTTTTTTCAGTAGTAACTACGCTGAGAAAGCTACAGGAGAAACCGTCGCAGTTTATATAGGTGAACTACCAAAAACAGCATCACTTTTTTTTTTTTTTTTTTTTTTAATACCTTGGTGCCCCCTTTTGGTCTGTACAGTTCAAGGCAATTTTTTCTTTCCCCCTGCTTCAAAACTTAATCATAAAAATCCAGTAACTTTTCACTGGTGAAGTCTTAATCGAGAGCATCGCGGCTGTTCCACCTATAGTGACGGGTCCGATGTCCCCACTATCGATTTAGCCCCTGGGAACGCGCACGAGTACTGGCGAAGGTCAAAGGAAGGGGTTGATTTCCATTGGAAAAAATTGCCCCAGCACCAAAATCCTGCTTTATACGGTTATCTTGATAGAGGGGAGGAAGAAAATAAAAAAAAAAAAAAGAAGACGACCCATTCATTACCTTTGCTACAGCACACTCAGTGGGGGAAGGCTGGTGTGCAGATGATAACTTTGCCTCGCTACATTTGTGCGTGCAACATTGAGGAGAGAAAAAACTCCTGAGAGAGCAGGAGCCTTTGCTCGGGTCCAGGTTGTCGGTGGACTGCGTGCGGCTAGCATCGCGCCCCGACCCCGACGATCTTTAGGAAGAGGAAAGCAAAGGTTTAGTATCTATCAATTAGACCCCCCACCCCAAAAAAATAAAATTAAACCTCATCCTGATGACTTTCAAATCGCGGCACTAGTAATTATGCCCCAGAAACAAGAGATTTCCACGTTCAACATCACTGTGTGAAGACGAGCTTATTTCCAGCAGGGATATTGAGTCCTGCCATCTGAAGGGCCAATCAAGTGTGAAGTACAGTATAGTTTTAGACTCAATTGAAAGGAAAAAGCTTGACTACTAGTTCATAGCATGACAACTTTCATGGATTAGCTCAGACCCTATTCTACTCCGTGAAAGGGTATCACAGCATGAAGACAGTTTTCAATGCACTAAACTTTAATAGCTGAGTGGGGGAGCCAAAGCTTCCTTCTGGTCTCTATAGAAACAGTATAGCCAAAATTTGAGGCAAAATTAAGATTCTTGCGTCTCAGCCCTGTATTTACCCTCCAAGATCCCTATGCACAAAAAGTCTTCAGACTTTATATACATATACTTATATAATTATATAGATAATTACATACGTGCTTGTGCGTGCCGTTTTTCCAGCGGAAGATGAAGGGAGTTAAACCCAATTAACTAATTCCCCAGAGCCCCACCATTGCTTCCCAGTGTCCCCAGAGCCCTGGGAGGAGGCGGTTGGTGCAAAGAGGCACCCGAGGAGGCATCACCAGCTCTCGCAGTTGTTTTCTTCCCACCCCAGCTGCAAAGCTGTGCATCCTACACGTCCCTGTCCCCCCACAGCCCTCACCCCCTTAACATCCTCCAGAAAGATAGAGATTTTATTTAGGTGCTGGCTCCCAGAGCAAGGCACTGCCAGCACAGACCATCTCCTTAGGGAATGCTGTGTTGATGCCAGAAGCTGATTGAAACTTAACCTGCAAGGAGCGGTGGCAGAGGAGCAACAGCATTTGACCCAGCAGGAGAAGTTCCCCCTTTGCTTTTGGAAGAAAACCGCTCTCATGATGAAATCGAACGCCGAGAACAAGGGGAAAAACCCACTCCCGCGACAGGCTCCTCTCCCCAAGCCCGTGCGGAGGCTGCGGGTGGGTTCCTGCAGGCGCTGTGCCCATGGGACCACCCTACGTCACGCTGCACCTTCACGTCGGGCACGGAGAAAACAGTGCCAGCTTTTCCAGCATTAGCCTCGCTGCTTCTTTCACACTTGACCGTGCACTCGTTAACTACGGTTCCCAGCAGACATTACCCCTACACAGCAACATGCATGCAAACACGGTTTTCTCTTCCCACCTCCCTCCCACACATCCCCTCTTTCCAGTCCTTCCCTCTGTGCCGTGGGGTAGTGGGGCTGGGCATCCCCTGGGATGCAGCTGGGAGGGATGTTACCTGCAGGTACCCACGCCGCACGTTCCACCCGCTCTATTCATGTTTGATACCTGCGTCTGGGCAGCGGCGAGGCCGATCTGGCTCCCTCGGCAAACTTGGCCGGGCCACAGATGCCTTTCCCCCCCTCTTCTCCCCTCCCTGCACCGCCGGGATGTATGGGTGCCTCCTATGGAGAGTCTACATTTCACTATAATGCTCCTACCCTCCCTTTGTAGAGCACTAATCCTGAGTCATCAGAGCCCGAAACTCGCCTTGCATGGCCAGAGAGGCGATTAGTTTTTTTTTTTTTATTTCTCCCCTCCCTCCCTGCTTCTTGGGTTTGGTTAATCCAGCTCTGGGCAGGGTCTCCCTGCAGCATCCCCTCCATCAGAGCCATGGATCCCTGCGCACGCAGCAGGTTTTGATGGGGATTCCTCAGGGTGCTGACAGCATGGGCTAGCTCTCCTTGGCCAGGATCAGCCCGAGGCCAAAAGCCAAGCCCTGGGCCAGGATCAAACCCGCTGGGCAGGGAGCTGCCGTGGGAGCCCATGCTTCGCCGCAGGGGTCGCAACTAGTTGCACATGGAGGGGTTGCACTGCCGAGGTGGCCCTGGTCGTCCCTCCTGAGGCTCCCTGGCACGCTGTCCCCACCGTAAGGGACAATAGGGGTCCCACAGACCGCGGCGTCACCTTCCAGAGTGCACCTCAGCAGCATCCCAGGAAGATTTAAGGCTTCCCGCAAGGGTGAGGAAAGCCCAAATCACCGATCACCTCTCGGACAGGCATCGTCCAAACCATTCCCCAAACACACTCCACTGTCTACATTTGCTAAAGTTCTGCAAAGGCAGATTTTGAGTAAAAAGTGCTCCTGCTCACAAGGAAATAGAGCTTGACCGTTACCTCATCGACCCAGCGTGGTTCAAAGCTGCCATATGCTCTTTCTCGTTCTCCATCCTGGAGAGAGTCACAATTACAATGTCCCAGACCAGCAGCTCCACCGTGCTCGCAGGACGCACTTCTGGAGAGACGCAGAGAGCTGCTCGATGCAGAACACCCCTCTTCTTCGGGATCCTCCATCCAGCTCTTCCCCGGTGAAGAGTGAGGTCCTGAAGCCACAGAGAGCAGCCAAAATCAATAGACACTTGACAACCTTAATAAATCTGGGTCATAACCACATCCCCCCCATAGGGATGCGTGGACGTCATTTCACAGATCGAGCACATGGGTCCTGTTTTCCAAACATCACATCTGTGTGCTCCAGAAAGTGCTGATGGGCACCTCGCAGGGGGACAAACACCGGCATACAGGAGAAAAAAGCATCAGCGCCATTGCTGTGTCATACATAAACTCATGTTCCCTACCTGGAAGAGGTGCCTTTGGAGCAGCCAGGCCTGCTCAGATGCTTGCTGCACGAAAAGGCTACAGTGGCACTTGGGCGGCTGCTGGAGAGCGTGGCAGCGGGTGCAAGCTGGAGGGAGAGACGCCTGGGCACAGCCCTCGTGCTCCAGTGCTGGACCACAGCCTCCGAGGCCATCTCCAGCTGGAGAAGTCTGGACCAGCAGCAGCAGTCTGGAAATCAGGACCTTTTCTCATCCCTTGGTAAAAGGGATGAAATCCCTGCGGCGTCGACATCAGCAAAATCGCCTTTGATGTTCAGACCCATTCACGATTAGAACTGTAAGCAGAAATTAGAGAGACATGCTTATGGTTAAACACTATTTCCTCTGTTGGATAAACACTATCTACTTCTCTCTCCATTAGACAGAACATCACCAATGCCCCAGTGGCTCATAACAACCCTGAACAGAGACTTTTTCCTTTGTGCAGCACTCAGCTATGGAGGGAAGCAATTTGCAGTTTAAATTATTTCCTTTCCACAGGTTTGAGACAGCCACGGCGCAGTAATTACACACACTGGACAGGTCTCGTACCTCGCAGTCCCTTCCTGAGCAGCCAAATATTGTTCCAAGGCTCGAATCAGACCCGAAGCGTTGAGACCAGTCATTTCGCATGGGGCAGAAAGTCCAAAATTTGGTCCATCCGCACGCATTGACAGCTCAATCGATGGCTGGGCTCCTGCCACCAACAGTCACACGGGAGGACGGATTCAATGGTCCTATTTAAACCTGCTCCCGGAGCCCTCGGACCCTACATGTGTCACCGTGTTAGATGCCATTGATGCCGAGGCAGCTTCTTTGCAGGACGTCAAAGCATAATGGAGCAAACCCCTCATGTGTGAAGGGAAAGCCAGCCTTTTGCACCACGGAATCCTCCCTATTCAGCCCGGCAGACATTTATGTTTGGAGTCGAACCAGACAAATGTCAACATGGCCAAACCCTACCACTGTGTAAGCAAAACAATGGTGACAACCAGCCAGGACACACCACTGCCACCCAGCCCCATCCCCGGGGGACACAGGGAGAGAAGGATTTGAGGTTTGGCAGCAGGAGGTGGGTTTGCCTCCCTGCAAGCACCCAAAGGGAAAGGAGCCCACCCAGGCTCATGCAGGATGGGTGAAACCTGTGCTGTGCCCGGTGTTGGGACGAGGTGCTGGGAAAGCCCAACCTTGCTGCTTCTCCAGCCTGCTTGAGGCGGCTCTGCCACCGGCCTGGCGCAGACGTGACGGCTGAGAGCACAAACCATCCAGCACCACCCAATTTCTGCTTCCCAAATCAGCCCTGGACGCAGCCTGATGCCAACAGGACAAAGCCCAGGAGCACACGGATCCATTGCTATCTCTGTCGAGTGCCAACTTCCCTCAGGGCAAATTTTCCTAAGGAGATCCAAACTGGCCCATTTGCTATGGGATGATATAATCCTCACTGCTCTGCAAGGTCTGGAAAGGTAGCGGCCCTGCTGTCCCAATTTATCCTTCCCACCCCAGGACTTTAAGCCAGGAGCGCGGCTGTGTCCATCGCATCCCCACAGGCAGCATCCCTTCCCCGGGACGGCAATGGTTACAACGGGGGCTCTGCTTCCCTCAGCCCCAAAGCACTCACTGAAAAAGAAAGATGCACAGGTATTTGGCTGCATGTCCAGGAGCACCGGCGAGGCTTTGACAAGCTGTCACTCAGACAGACTTTCTGCTTGGGACTGGGACGGATCCCCTGCACCAGGGCACCAAGAGTGATTAAGCAGCTGGTGGCTTCTCCTGGTCTCCAGCTTTTTTGCTGAAAAAGCTTCCCATGGCCCTTCTCCACCTGCAAGAAGCCCCGAGGGGATCGGGACAGTCCGGTGACAATGCAACAGAGATGCCATCATGCTGGAGCAATGCTGCGTTGGATGGGGCTCTTCCCCCGCACTCCCTGTCCCGCTGCGCTGCCATGCAGATGCCACATTTCCAAGTGCAAAGTCGCGTTTCTCCAGGGCCGGACCCAGCAGACGAGGGGCACAGGACGGGCTGGAGCAGCCAGTTTCCACACACCTTGGAAAAAGCCAAGAACAGCCAATTGCAGCCATGCACCGAGCGGTGCCGGCTACCATGGCGGCAGGAAGGATGCACAAGCGTCCCCGCAGCTCCAGGGAACGTGGCACATCCCGAGCTGATGCCGCAAGACCCGGCGCTGTCTCCCAGGAGCGGTCCACGCCAGACAGAAAACATCGTGGGAAGTCTCACCCAGGTTCAGTTTCTTCTCATTCAGCTGCGGACTCCTAAATGGACACTAGTCTGATAATCCTTTTTTCCAAGGCACATCTGCCTTTCTTTTCTCTCTGTTCAATCTGTAGCTTAGCCTTCCCTCCGGAGGAATCATCTAAAGGATCTCTCATACTTTTTGCTGCCCAGTTTTTGCAGCAGTTGGGGCATAAACTGTTTGATAGACTCTGAAGGGTTGCCTTTGTTTCCCCAAAAAGGTGCTATTTTGTTCACAAACACTCTGAGGAGCTCGGCAGTCTCTTTTCCTACCACTCTCTTTTCATCATTTTAACACAAAAGCCAAAGCTTTTGAAATCCCCGTTTCATGTCGGTACATTAGATATCTGAATTCCTCCCACATTTGAAGCCTGAGTCTGAACATGAACTTACCCCCAAAATCTCAAGTTTGCAATTTAAGCAATTTCCTTTGATGCATTATTTAAACATACATTTTAATTATTAATTGAGACAGCTTAGTGCTGTCATTTAATAGCCAAACCCTGCATTGGGCCAGATCCTCACCTGCTGCAAACCCGCACTGCTCCCGCCCCAGCCCCCCTGCCCTCCGCTCCTACCAAAGGACTTCATTAAAGTATTTCAACAAGCTCCTCTAATTCGAGTTCAAAGAATTCAGCTAATGAGGTATTTAAACATTTTTGTACCCCAAATCAATCAATCTACAAAACACCTGGAGAAAACCAAACGATAGTTTTATGCAAAAATCATGCTTCGCAGTGCATCGTTGGAGGGAAAATTAGAATCATCGAATCACCTAGGCTGGAAGGGACCTTTAAGATCATCGAGTCCAACCATCAACCAAACTCTGACAAAACCCATCACTAAACCATATCTCTAAGCACTGTGTCTACCCGTCTTTTAAATACCTCCAGGGATGGTGCCTCAATCCCTTCCCTGGGCAGCCTGTTCCAAAACTTGTGCCCTCTCTGTTCAATTTAATGAGGAAACCATCAACTGCTGCTTTTCTGGCCTTTATGAGAAGTGGGAGATCTCCCCTGCAGATGTTTTACCCTCTTTTCCCCCCTGTATCTCCCAACCTGTTCAGCTGCAGCCCCCATTCCCCCAAGAGGAATGGGTTTTCTGCTCCCACCCCAGGTGGGTCCATCCCTCCTTGGTGCGATGTGGCACCAGGAGCAGAGCCAAGTCTTATCCATGGCTTCTGCAGTGTGGAGAGGCCTTCAGGCAAGGCCTGCTTTCTAGCTCCCCTCCTGCCTCGCTGGGACTAGAAATTGCTTCTCCTCAAATGTCCTTTCATCAACGTCTGTGCTTTACCCATGAAGTTTAACAGATGGGTGCAGAGGAGGGGTTTAGATCACTCGGGGCAGGTGGAGAAGGGAACGCACATCCATTCCTGGTAGCTGGGAAGGGTGTTTAGGAATTGGGCTGTGGCTTGGGGTCAGCAGGAGAGGGGAGAGCCCTGGAGAAGCTGTGGGTGGTGGGGTGCAGGCAGGGACTCTCCTGGTGCAGCGTGCACCCTGCTCTCGGGGAGCCACCCTTGGTCTCCCTACAACCGCAGCTGGCAATTCTGACAGCTCAAATTCAGGTTTCATGCTGAATTTAGGGTATTGAGCAGGGACTTTCAGAGTGCTGAGTGAACTGCAGTGAAAGCTGGCTGCTGTATCCAGGTGGGTCAGGAGACAGCCCTGCCAGCGGTACAGTCACCTCTGCCGAGTGGGATCTCCTACATGTCCCCGCTGCAGCCCTCAGAGGGCAAAATGAGAAAACCAGGTGACCACCATCCACCCAGCAACACCCCTCTCCATCCTGGCCCCAAAGCGAACCCCCCTTTATCCCAGCAGGAGCCTGGACCACCCATGCCTGTCCCTCATCACTGGATTCGCACAATCCCTTCGCATTTCGGGCATCTGCCCAATGAAGAGCTCTGCTGTCCAACTGGGGCTCCGTAGGGATGCCAAAGGTGCCCAGCAAGCAGGTCCCTGGCTTTTGCCAAGGTATCCGTGTTATCCCTGCGGGTCCATGCACCAAGAGCCAGGAGGGACTGCTGCCTGCACCGTTGGAAGCGCAGGAGCTGCGGGAACAACGGGCTTCTCTGCTGCAGCATACCCCCAGAAGAGTCAGCGGGTTGATTTATTACTGCTGTGCTTTGGGTCAAAGTCATACGCTCCCCAAACCATAATTAACTGCCATACTAGAAAAAAATAAATATATATATATATATATATAAAAAAAATAATAAATTACACTAAACAAAAGCACGTGGGCCACCCCAATGCGACGCGCTTTGTGCGATTGCTCAGACCTCGCAGGCCAGAGACGCTCACCATGATCAACGGCACCAAATTCACCCACCCGAAATCTCCTGCCTTTTGTTTTAGCTCCCCGGGGGTGCCAACCTCAACGAGAACCCCGGGATGCAGGAGGGTGCAACTTCTCCGGGCGATGGAATAAAAACCCCCATCCTAAGGAGCATGCCCATCGGGGCTCCGTGGCATTGTAAAGCAGTGTTGCTGTTATTGCTATCTCTTCATCTGCCCTTGGACCCCATCAGCCGCCCATGTCTGGCGCTGGCCAGTTATGATTTACTTACCTTTCGCACCCCCCTGCTAAAAGTAAGGCGACAGCAGCAAAGATTTCCCCTCCTGCAACGGGACATTGGGAAGTCCACGGCACCGGTAAATTAGCTGCACGCAGTAAAACTGAATTTGGCTTCCTCTCCACAAAACCATGAAGATATTTATATATAATTTATCTTTCTAAGTTGTCATGTGGCAAAAGACCTCTCGCTGTGAGGCAAGCTTCTCTTCCTACTTAGAGAGAATTACGTGATTAAATAGAGACCTGAAAAGTTGTGAACAAGCACTGAAGAAGAAAAGGTTTCCTCTTAAAGCCTTAATGAAGTGGGTTCATTCCTCCTCCAACATCAACTTAGCCTTGTGTAGTTTGTTTTCACTCTGGTTAATCACTGACCAAAGCTGTAGTGCGGACCACCAGTTCCCAATAACCCATAAAAGGCAGATCAGAAGCTATTGTTCTTTTCTGTAGGGCTTAGCAGACAACAGCTGAATAAACCTGTTCAAAGTCAGAACAGTCAAGGAGGAACAGAAGCCCGGCCATCGGCTGCGGGGGAATCCTGAAAAGGAAATTCATTTATTATGACATAATTGATAGTAGGCACGCAAAGACGCTCCGTGGACTTGATGCAATCTGGGGTAATTAAATGCGAAGCAATTAACGGGTTGCAGTTAAAGAAAGCGATGTTGTTGCAAAAAGGGGGAATTTGCGCCTGCTTGCTGCCCATGGACGCTGGCGCCTGGTGGGTGCTCCTGGCATCCTGCAACTGAGATTGGAAAGAGGAAAAGGGGAAATCCGTGTGACTGAGTCTTTGGAAATTACACCCTGTAAAACTGTTGGAGCCGAGAGAGATGCAGAGAGGTCTAGAATTTGCTGGGAAGAGGCTTAAGGTGGCTGCTCCTGGTGAAGGCTTCGGGGAAGAAGGAATGCAACCTTCGACAGGAGGCACATTTTGTCTTACTGTTCCATTTGGGCTCGCGGCACTTGCGGACAGGCACGTGCTTTGGCTGTATGAGGGGTTGCTGGTGCCACAGAAACTCAACCCTCTCCAACCACCACCTACCCGAAATGAAAGGGTTTTTCAAGAACATAACTACCTTTTGAAATAAAGAGTCACCAAGTAAAGCATCGAGACGGTGCTTTTGCCCCAAATTTGCTTCTGCCCGTTCCCAAAGCGGCGGGGCAAAAGCCTCACTGGAGGCTGTGCCCCGGCAGTTCACAGCAATGACTCCATCATCCCTTTCTGCTCCAAGATGCTTCTCCTCAAGCCGCTTGCTGAGCAGAGGCCAGGTGAGAAAACAAGACTACAACAACAAATTTAAAGAAGGGCAAGCCAACCCCATGACAAGCCCTGAGCAGCCAGGCTGGCCATGACGTGACGAGGATGGACACGTCCCCCATGATAAACCCTGAGCAGCCACGTTGGTGATGATGTGACCAGGATGGACACATCTCCTCCAACGCATGGAGGAAGGTCCAGTTCATCCACTTCTTCCCCTCCCCAGTCTTTGAAGCCACTTGCAAGTGGCTCACCCCCTCCATCCCTGCCCCAGCACCTGCTCCCGGGGTGAGGTCTCATGCTTTTACGGTGGGAGAGGAGGTTTCTCATCCCATCCCCGCTACTTCCTCCCGGCCAGTCCCACCGCCAGGCTCCCTCCATCTGCTCCAGCAGCTCCTTTTCCCTGCTGGGTGTCACTTCTATTCTCCACACCACTGACAGCTAGCCCTGCCCGAGCACCGTCCTCCGGTACGCCTGGCATGGGACATGCCTTCACCCGCGCGGCTCAATAGCCACCACGCGTATGCTCAGCACCTTGTCTTTCAGCCGAGGCAGAACAGGCTCCAGCATCACTGAGAGGCATCTGAAAACAAATAGCAGGACCCATCTCAGCAAGGCTTGAACGCCGGGCTCTGCTCTTCCCAATGGATGATGCACCAAGGTTAAGAGGAGATTTACAACACTTGACCACGCAAAACTTGTAGTTGCAGTGAAAACACTAGCCCCGAGGGGAAAAGCAAGCACCGGTGGGGCTGGGTGAAACCCCCGAGGAGTTACCCCAGGAGCACGTTTTGGAGGTCCCTTGGGACAGACACAGCGCTGCTTTGATCTCCCTGGGGGAAGGAATCAGTGGAAAGGTTGAGGGAAAACCAGGAGGAGTTGAAGCTGCTTTTCTCCCCTTTTCTCCCCGTAGTGAAAGCAAAATAAATAAATGAAACGTGTTGGTAAAAATCAAGATCAAAGAATAATAAGCAGAGGCTGACGAAGAGCAACAAAATCTTTGGCTGAAACAAGGATTTGTTGTTGCTGCCGGGAGCAGGGGGGGGAGGGAGGGATGGCAGGGGGGAGAGCCCCAATTTGGCCGGAGCGCCGCAAACTTTGAGTTTTAGACATCATTTTCTATTTTTCAGCAGTTTATTCCTCTCACCTGCGTGCTCCATGGGGAAACACTGATTGCTTTAATTCTAACATTTGGAGTGGAACCCATTCACGAAACTTTCTGGCTGTGTGATTCAAAAACGAGCCTTCTCTTTTCCTCTTTTTGTTCTCACAAGAAAATCAATTCACTTGAAGAGCCTCTTAATCCCATTTTTGCAATCAACAATTGCCACTTGTATATCGCTCTAATAGATTAAGAAGTGGGATGATGCGGTTGTCTGGTCTAATTCAACCCTATTCAGGTAACCGCAGCCCGAGGCACTTTGTAGTGCCAAGTGTAGAGCTCTACAGGAAGACTTTTGCTATCATAATTTCCTGTGGAGCTATGCACTGCCCCCACTGAGTAGCCTGAATTACTTTGAATTAGGCCCGACAACCACAGAGAGCAGAAATCCAACAAGCAACAATAACCAAGTCTTTGAGCATGACTTGCATGGGTTATTTTTTTTTTTCTCCCCCCACTCCCCCCCCTTTTTTTTTTCCCCCCTTTGCATTCGAACAGAAAGAAGGAATTTCAAAACGCGCATCTATTTAAATGACAGCGACCTGCCATAAATCAAGTGGGAAACAAAAGGGGAAAACAGTTTAAGTGAGAGAGAAGTTGAAGTGGAGGAAAAATTAATCAAAACAGTTTTCAAAAAAAAAAAAACAAACCAGAAACTTCATCATAAGAGCCTGTGAAGAAAAAAAAACAAATTTCGGGCCTACAGCATCTCCATGGCAACAGAGAACAAGCACATGTTGGATACCAAAATCATAAAAGGTTTGTTTTGCAGGGATGAAACAGAAACAGATGGATCCATGCTTAGTTTTAGTTTAATTTGTTAAAACGTTTCAGGCGATTTATCAGCTGGAATGCCCAACTACTAAAGAAATACCTAAAAAAAAAATAAATACAAAACCTGCACAGGCTTCATCAACAGTTCTGCAACACGCCCCCCAAAAAAGCTGAGAAGCGCCAGAGTGGATTTAAAGCCATAAATATAAAGCTTAAAACCCAGGTTGGGCTTGAAAATTAGGCTGACGTTGCATCAGGTAAAGCAGCCTAACGCCGCTTTTCAAACACGCGCTTCAATCGTAAAAACCGTCTCTACAAAGGAGCAATTCTGCACGCGGGGAAAAAAAAAACCAACAAAAAACCAACAAGCCCAGCATATGTTAAATCGTTGTCTGGTTACAGAGAGGGAATAAATTGGACAACACAGTTAAAAATGCAGCCTCTTGACGGGTACAAGTTTAAAATGTTCTAGGTAGCAAAACTCTGATCTCAGACGGGTGAAAAGAGGTTTCTTTCCTTTTCCCTTCCTTTTTTACCCCCCTCCCCTTTTTTTTATTTTTTTATTTGTCATCATCCCTTAATTATTACCAACACGGCCAAAAAAAAAAAAAAGAATTAAATCTAAATAAATATCGAAGGTTTCTCTTCTTAAGAGTTTCAATCGCTATTCCTACTCTTTTACCTTTCTGTGTTCAGAAAATAAAGAGAACAAAGCGGGAGCCCTACTGGTTCAAAACTAGCAGAACAGACAAACAACAGAGCACAACTGTTCCCTCATGCATGCCTGGGATTAGGATAAAAGCAGAAAAGACTTCTGAGAAAAAGAAAACAACAAAAGAAACAGGAGTGCTGACAAAACTTTTTTTCTTTCCATTGAGGCAAAAGAGAGAGAAAAAAGGAGCCCTACTAATAAAAAAAAAAAAAGAAAGAAAGAAAGAAAGAAAGAAAGGGGGAGAAAAAAGAAAGGAGAAAGAAAGATAGAAGAAGATTAACAAACAGAAGTAAAGGGTCTCACCTCCTGTTTTACTTTTTACTTTTAGCCCAATCTGGTCAGGGAAACAAGGCGCGGGAGGAGAGCAGATCCCAGTCCAGGGCGCCCGGAGGAGAGGACGCTGCTGCGCTGCCGCATCCTCACCTCCATCCCGGCCCTCCCCATTCACACTCGGGTGCTCTTATACCCCAAACTCTTACATTTTTAAATCAATTATTAAGTTTAAAAAAAACTCCAAAACGCCCAACAGAATTGTTTCGAATGGCCCCAGAGGTCCAAACGGCTAACAGGGTGAGAATTTAAGATCTGACGAACTATTAAACTCCGATCAAACAGGTTAGTCTTAGTTAAGTTGACCAGCGGCACGGCTGGAAGGCAGCACTGCTTCACTGTGAGCCGCAACTCACCCAAGAAACCCCAAACTGGGACGCACAACACGTTTTGTATTGGGCCAAGGAAGACCAAAGACCTTTCCCCAGAGTTTTTGGGATTTTGGCAAAATTTGCCCGCTGAGGGCCCGAAGTGGTGCCTGGTATCTCAGGGGCATCACAGATACCCGCGGGGTGGCTTGGTCCAGCACCAGCCGCCACCCAGGAAGGGTCAGTACCCTTGGGTGGTGTGTGCCAGCTCACAAGGGGCTTACCTTCGTCCCAAAATTCTCAAAAATCAGTCCAGATCTTGCAAATGGCAACTTACTGGCAGTCCTGTGACTCGGCCAGATCCCTCGAGCTGTGCAAACCCTTGCTTACGGAACCGCGGTTTCCTCTGCGATACAACCAGGGATGCACCTCCACATTTATCTACCCATTCATGAGCAGCAACGAGGAGACCAGCAGCCTTTGAACTGCCAAATGTGCCGGGGAGGGGGGAAAGCAAAGGCTGCCCTCCCCTGTGTGCCCGCCCTGCGGTGGCCCCGGGAACGGACGCTGCCACCTCCCTGGGAAAGGGACCAAGGCCTGCCCCGAACAGATGGCAAACGCGGAGCAGGAGGATCTCAAGCCCCGCCAGCTCCTGCACAGCCCCAGACTTCTCTCGGGAGGGGAAAGGATGCAGTAAGGTGGTGTTCTAGACACAGCGCCGAGGCCTCAGGAATGCTGCAGCTTCCAAGTGGAGGCAGGCGGCGGGATTTCCGCTTTTCCCGGGATAAAAGCGTTTGGTCAACGGCAGGATCCTCCGCGCACAAAGAGCAAGACAAGCACTTTGGGGTCTGAATGACTTCTTTGAGGTTGAAGGGAGGGAAAACCAAAATGAGCGAACAAAGAGTGAATTGAGGCTGTGGAGAAGCTGCTCCGAGCCACAGCGCAGGTGGGATGCAGCTGCTTCGCCCCTGCCCAATACCATAGCACTCGCACCAACAGAAAAGGGGTTGATGCTCTTCAAGTTTGAGTCAAAACTCAGCTTTTGGAGAGTAGCTTTGCTCTGGGATGTCCCAGTGCTCATGGACCCTGGTGGGCCAGCACAAATCAGGCACAGGGAGCCAACATACAGCCTCTGGAAGAGTTTTGCCAGCAGAGTTGGTCACACGTTGGACAAGACCCGACTATGCCTCCCAGTGCAGGACCCACTTGGCCCCAAGGACCCCCACCTCCCCAGAAGGAAGATGCACCAGGAGAGGCCACTTGAACCAGCACCCTCTGTAAATCTACAGGATACGAATCTCACCGGGGGCTGATGGAGCTGCTGGGTTACAAACAGACCTTTGGGGAAAAGGCATTTGCTGCTTCCCTCCCTCCTGGGTACACAAAGCAAAGTCTTATATGAGATGTTCAACCACATACCATGAGGTCATGTCCATTCGCAGCACACAAGGATGCGATAAGGAAATAAAGGCTTTGGAGGTGAGCACATCTCCAAACGTATAAGCATCAGAGGCTTAACCTGAGCCCTTCTTCCTGAAGCACGGGGGGCATGCTCTGCCCTCAATGACCATTTACACCAAACATTGTCCTCTTACTGTGTTACAGCAGTTGTGTACCTGGTACCAGAAATTCAGCCCAAAACCACTACGCTGACACTTCACCCGTTAGCAGCACAGGATCCCGACCCTACAGAAGGAAACATCAAAGCCTGCTGCTCTCAGGAGCCTCTCTAGTGGGGTGTCTCCCACCATTTGGGCAGACCTGTGCCACGGTGACCCTGGCCCCCTCTGGGACTGAGCACCCCAGGGTGCCCAGCCCTGGTTTGGAGGGATGGCACTTGTCCCAGATTAGCCCAGCTGGCCACTGGTTGTCACTGTTGCACCATTAAAATTGAGCTACGTCCAGTTGATCCCAGCTGTACCTACGGCAATCTTCGATGGCAGGAGCTCAAAAGCATTCCTGGGAGCATGGTGGCATTTACACTCTGCTGGATCAGGTGTCTGTGTCTTGAACGGATCCTAACATACAACACCAGAGACACCAATGGGCACAACCTCCATCTCTCATCATGGTTGTATCCAGCTCCTAAGGCTTCTCCTGACATAAGGAAGTCTCACACATGTGGTGACAATAGTAAGCTTTACAGAAGTCACCTAAATTTTGCAAGCTACTCCATCCACACAGGCTCCTTTCCCTGCTGCATTCATTTCCAACACTGTGGCAAGCACTTTCCCCTCTGCACCTGCTGCTCTGTCCTCTTCTCTCCTCTCACCTTGCTCCGACTCCAGCTCATGTGATACCAATCTCTCATCCAGAATCAGCAAGACCAAAACACTAATCACAAAACCACCAGTAAGGACCAAATCCATCCCACTCAGTTCTACATACCCCACAGCTGAACTGTAGTGCCTGTGCTCACGGTTTCTCACCAGCTTTCTTTATCTTCTGGGCTTTTCCACATCCCCTCTCCTGCCCGCACCTTTCTGGTGGGGTAATCGTGTGCACAGCACCTGTCCCCAAGGCAGGAGCTGTCAGAGGGCCAACGTCCCTGTGGGATGCACTGAGACAGGCTTGGGTTTTAAAGAGTGGAATAACTCTCAGGGATTTAAAACAAGTGAAAATAATTGCTTGTAGTCACCTTTTTAAAGTTTGGTCCCATGGAAGGCTCGGGCTCAGCTCTTCAAAGCGTTGCTGCATCACATCCCGGGTAGGGACACGGTTAAATTCATACTATTTCTACATCAAAATAAAGAGTTAGCAGATACCTTCAATAGCAAAACCCATTCTGTGATTCTGTGAAAATTCAAAGGTGGTGATAATGATTAGGACTCACTATTCCCTCTGCATGGTCCAAATCCTCAGCCTCTTTAGAAACGCTGGTAATTCCTATTCGAATAGCAGCTTATGTTCTATCATACTCCACTCATACGCACTGAACACAGGCATGTGTTTGCTTTTCCAAGGACTCTCTAGAGGCTTTTTCTCCATTCACAGCAGATTCCTATCAGACTCTAGGGGACTCAAGGAGGAGTAACAACTATCCTGCTGTAATTAAAAAAACCCAAAATTAAAAAAATCAGCCTGCCAAGTGATTTTTTACAGGATTTACCTTTTCTTGCAATGTTCTGCTTTGCTGAACAACAGACTCTCTGAAGTTCAAAAAGCAGGTGGGAGAACTAGAGTGATCCCACTGAAAAGTAAATCTAAGGACCAAACAGTGGACTTGCCCCCCCATTACAACTAGTCCATACAAAAAAATAGGTAATAAAAAGGCTATTAAAAAAAAATATATCAGATGTCAAACACCCCAAGTATGAGCTATTAAGTCTTTGAAATGTCCGGGATATAGTCTGCCAGATCCTTAATACACACATCGCTGCTGCTGGAGATGCTCCGGGTTTCCCTGCTGGTGGGGCCCTGGCTGAGCTTGCAGAGACCGACGTTGGTGAGAGAACGTTCCCACAACACCCATCCCGTGGGGTGCATCATCCCAGGAGCAGGACCACAGGCTGGTGCTCCCCTGACCGAAAACGCTACAAGACAGAGAGGGGTGTAGGCAGCAATAAAGGCAGAGGAAGAGGATGAGACACAAGCTAGACTGGGAAGAAGAAAAGATAAGGTACCACAGCGATGGCTGTGCACAGAAGGGTATGTCCCATTAGAGAATCACAGAATGGGTTGGAAGGGACCTCTGGAGATGATCCAGTCCAACCCCCTGCCAGGGCAGGGTAACCAGAGCAGGTTGCACAGGAACATGTCCAGGTGGGTTTGGAATGTCTCCAGAGACGGAGACTCCACCACCTCTCTGGGCAGCCTGTGTCAGGGCTCTGCTACCCTCACAGGAAAGAAGTTTTCACTCATGTTGAGATGGAATTTCCTGTGTTCCAGTTTCTGCCCATTACCCCTTGTCCTGTCGCTAGGTACCACACAGGGCAGGGTAACCAGAGCAGGTTGCACAGGAACATGTCCAGGTGGGTTTGGAATGTCTCCAGAGACGGAGACTCCACCACCTCTCTGGGCAGCCTGTGTCAGGGCTCTGCTACCCTCACAGGAAAGAAGTTTTCACTCATGTTGAGATGGAATTTCCTGTGTTCCAGTTTCTGCCCATTACCCCTTGTCCTGTCGCTAGGTACCACAGAGAAGAGCCTTGCCCCATCCTCCTGACACCCACCCTTTAGG
>VWZL01006146.1:757810-774901 GCA_013396915.1 Stercorarius parasiticus | reverse complement strand
GGGGGGTGTGTCTCACACCTCAGGCTTTGGAGATGAGGCAGGAACGTCTGCACTGGGATTTTTGTCCTTAAAAGATGAAAGACGGGGTTTGTCCGGATTGTTCAGCATGAAACACAACCCTGTGATGCTGCTGGAGTCCCCTCCAGCCGGGGAGGGGAGGGGGGGCTGCAAAGGCGACCTGCCACCCTAAAAGCATCTTCCCGAGGCACCTCCCTGACCTGCAGGGACAGGGGTCACCCACAGCACAACGCGCGGTTGACACCACCTCTCCCATTTCTGGGCGATGCGCACATCAGTGAGCTCAGTTTTTAAGATTTAACCCAATAGAAACTCACTACCGAACACACAAATATTAGCTTTTTNACAAATTTTTGTTTTTTTTTTTTTTTTTTTTTCTTTCCTTTTTAAACTCCTATTCCCTGGCTTTTGCTCGGCGGCGGCTGTGGTGGGGCAGCCCTGCGTTGAGTAGTTGAGATATTTATGAAGTCTTAACTTCCAAAAATATTGCCAGCAGCAGGCCATAATTCTCCAACGGCTGACCTAGGGTTTTTAAATACTGACCTGAACAGACTGGCTACTGGGAATAGATGTGTTCTTTTCCTCCCCAAGTTCTCCTCCGAGACATATTTACTGAAATACTTTATTACCTCATCACTGAGCATAATTTAAAACTGCAGTTAAGCACTCAGAGTTTAAGTAAAAGCATGCATCATTCTGACAGCATTCGGTTGCGAGGGTATAAAAATTTCCCAAACCTTAGCCCCAAAATTTCTTAAAATTCCCAGCTATTAGCCCTGTAAAAATGCTCCAGCTTCGGCACGTTCACTGGCGTGCATGTCGAAGCTTCAGCCTTCTGCGTTTCAAGGTAACTGTTGTGGATTGGCAAAATGTGTGAATTTAATTAGTGTAATCTAAACAAAAGAAGCATTTCAGGGCTGCTTTAATCCATGTGAGACCAATATGTTGATTTGTCAATGTGAATTTAATTAGTGTCTTCGAGTCTAAACTCCAACTCCCCCTCCTTTTATCTAATTATCACATTTATAAAAAACATTATCACATATTCCTTGGCCTAACTGTTTTGCCACGCAGTCAGACTGAAGTCCCGGAGTCAACATGCACTTCTAATAAGCTCAATATGTTTCCAGAGCACCGCGCTGGGCTCAATAGCACCCCGTACAGCATCTGCACGCTTCCTCTCCAGAGGCCGAGGACAACGCTGCCATCATCATATCTTTTCCCCATCCTTTGCCATGCAAAGAAAGTGAGATCCTTCTGGTGTAACCGTCGGTGAAATCCATCAATTACGCACCATTCTGGGGAGGGCCACCACGAAGCATTCACTTATATATGACTAATTGAGCAGAGAACAATTGCTATTCATTTCACAAGTGGTTCCCAAGGGCTGCAAGGGGGCNGAGGGGGGCACCGCATCAATTCACCCTTCATCAAGTAAACATTCCAAGTCGTAAGCACAACACAAGTCTCTCCGGGGTGGTTAAAGATGTTCTCATCTCCCCCTACAGCCCACATTTGCCAGACGCGGGGAGATGGTTCCCAAGGGTTGTAAGTGGGGTGCCGGCCCCCAGGGGACCAGGGTTGAGGCTGGGCACACAGCATGACCCCAGAAAAGCCCTCCCTGTCCAGCGACCTGCAAGGGAACCCCAGGGCGAGGTGCTGTACATCCACCCAGGCCACCCCAGCCAGCGGCTCAGAAGCCTCTTCCACGCAGGAGATCCCAACCTGGCCACCCTGATGCCCCAAGGATGCTGTACCCATCCTCTGTTTCTCCACATGCCAATGAGCACCAGGCTCCAAAAAGTCCTTTCCATCACTTGCCACAAGTCCCCGGCCTTTGGCTTTTAAGAGGAGCAGACAGACTTACGTTACAGCAGGCAAAAAACCACGTAGCTGGGCAAACTCATCTACTGGAGCCATGCAAGGAGCAGGCAATGATTACGTACCTGCACGAGAAGCAATTAATTCTTTTACCCCAACTACAACAGCACTGCGATGTGCCTTTCCCTAAAGAAAAGAAAACCCTCTGCAGGTTATCTTTCAGGGAGCCCAGCAATATTGTTCAAGGAGGTTAAAGGTTTAGGCCCAGATGTTGTTTTTCTTTTAAAGTTAGACAGAATTCCCTAAACGCAACCTGTTGTAGGTCCTCCAAGACAGGTAGGTGATCCGCGATCCCAGATCATTTTGTTCCCCTTCACATTAGAAACGACGAAAGATCCTGAATTTCCCCCTTTTCCCCCCATCCTAAGCTAAAATCCAGTGGCAAGGTCAAAGTGGAAAACCAGCCCTCCTCAATGTAGCAGCACCCAGCTCACTCTGCTGCCTGTTCTCCTTCAGCAGGGCAGTGAGATCCACCACAGCAACACAGAATTATAGAATGTGTTGGGTTGGAAGGGACCTTTAAAGGTCATCTAGTCCAAATTACTGCATTTGGACATAAACTGGCCTTCTCACCTATTCCATTTGTGATTATCAGGCAGTTTGGCCAAGAGGTACTGTCAAGGAACTGAACCACTGAGCTATTGAAGGAAATAGCATGAGGCTTTACAAGGATGAGGCTTCTGCTCAGAAACAGGCAGACAGCTCTGCTAGAAGTGTAAAATCCGTGAAACGCTCTTTACTGCGCTTTAAAAACTGAAATACTGCCTGGATCAGTGTTGGTATGAGGTTCTTGGTTATCTTGCCTGTGCTACCAGCAGAGATTGTGTCTGTGACAGGGAAGGAGAGAAGGCGAGATAGTGAGAAGGGGAACCGTACACCCACCTTGGAAACCAGGTGTTGGAAATCGGACAAGAAAACTTGAGAAAACTGGTCTTGAAAATTATCTAGGCCAAAATTCCCTGGAAGTCTTGACCAGTGGAGGACTGAGGAGGTGTTGCCCTCTAGAGATCTTGCCTCAAGCACATGGTGCTTGTGAACTTGGTCTGCTTGAAGTCAGCCTGGGCAAGGGGATAGGACAGAGCAGGGGATTTTGGGGAGCTCACTTACACCGCTGGTACAAAGAGGAAAAGCCTAGTCTCACTTTGGACGGAGAAAAAGAGTTAGGGAAGCATCTCAGTGAAGCCAGATTCAACCGATGAACAGCCAAACCACTATAAAGCTTTCCAGAAAGCAAAGAAACTCCAGGACAAGGCCAGTGCTGGCAGCAGGAGAGCCATGCAACTGGCCATCTCCTCCACCAACTGAGCCCAAGCTGCCCGAGGAGCAGGTGTCAGAAATCATAGGAAATGGAGCTAGAAGAGATGCCCTACTCTGTTTCCCCACTTCGTGACAGATTGTATAAACCTGCAAACACACTCACCGTGCTGTTCCCAAACCCTCCAGTGCCACAGATACCCTGGGCAACCCCATCCCTGGCGACTCCTTACATCTAGGAAGGGTTTCTGAGCATGAAGCCTACTCATTGCTACTGCAGCCCGAGGCCCCAGCTTCTTGCCTTAGCCCTAGCAGATATGGGGAACAAATTACTCGTGCTCCCTTGCAGCAGTTTTGGGTATTTGACTGCCACATGTTTCCTCCTGCGTGTGTGCAAGGTGGGGTGGCAGGAGAGAGGGAATCTCCGCCAGCCAGAGCCAATCTTTGTCATGCAAAAAAAGATGAAATTCTGCTCTTTGGCAAAAGTGAATTTTCATTAATTCCCCCAGCTGGAGGTTCACCATTTTCCAGAGGAATTTGGCCGTTTTCCCAGTGTGCAAAGCCTCTGTGGGTTAGCACCAGCAGGGTTTCATTTTCACAAGATCAGCCTCCAAATATGCAATACGGCCTATTGTCTAAATACAGTATGAGCACAGCTCCAGCCACCTGATCAGGGCCTGGGTTCCTGGCATTTACTTTCCCCATCTGTTGGCTTTTAGCATAAATTGAAGCGCGAGTGCCTACTAATGCTAGTCTCGCGTTTGAACGTGCTCGTGAAGCCATAATCGAACATGCAGAGCGTATTGGACCGAGTTCAGCCTGTGTGAAACGCAAGGCACATCCCCAAGACAGAACTGGAATTGCTTTGAGGGCGCGTTCTTTGCCCAGACCACTCTCTGCTGCACATGCATCTGCTGGAGACCTCTTTTTGGAAATAAAGAAGTGCACGTAAATGGGAGCTTCCCTCAGGCTAGCTCTGATCCTGCTTCATTTCTCATCCGATCCCCAGACACGTTCCAAATGAGCTTGGGGAAGTCGAGGCCATTATGGAGAAGACACGGAGTTTTGAATGATGATCTCCCAGATTTCCTTGCACGTTAACGGCTTGGAGGAGCGAATGAGTGACGCAGCTCGGCGCAGCAGGGTGGCTCCCTGCGAAACCATACACTGTCCTAAAGTCAGGCTGGCCTTTCCGAGCTGCCTATGGCTTTTGCGGCCTCCAAGGATCCTCTCTGCCCAAGGGCTGCAGTAAACCTGAGCTTCTGCACCTCTGCTGTGAGGACAGGCTGAGAGAGTTGGGGGGGTTCAGCCTGGAGAAGAGAAGGCTCCAGGGAGACCTTAGAGCCCCTTCCAGTCCCTAAAGGGGCTCCAGCAAAGCTGGGGAGGGACTCTGGATCAGGGAGGGGACCCACAGGACAAGGGTAAATGGTTTTAAATTGAAAGAGGGGAGATTTAGATGAGATCTGAGGAAGAAATTCTTTGCTGTGAGGGTGGTGAGCCCCTGGCCCAGGTTGCCCAGAGAAGCTGTGGCTGCCCCATCCCTGGAGGGGTTCAAGGCCAGGCTGGATGGGGCTTGGAGCAACCTGGTCTGGTGGGAGGTGTCCCTGCCCAGGGCAGGGGGTGGCACTGGATGGGCTTTAAGGTCCCTTCCAACTCTAATCATTCTGTGATTCTGGACCAGGTGAAAAAGCAACCAATGGGTACAGAAACCAAAGCCGACATTTCACCATCGGTCATTTCCAAAGGACCCTCTCTAAGCATCGCAGCTCAGCGCTGTCTCGGGAAACTGGGACTCTGAGGAGCTGGGCTTTGTCCTCTGCCCTTGACCATTTCCTTCACTCTTCTGCCCTGTGTCACAGCCCTGTGGAGCAAGGGCCCCTCGCGTGCCACCACGCAGCCTCAGGGATTGCCACGCTCATCCCGGACCCAGGTTTCTAAAGGTCAGTTTCCCCATAGCCCGGGCAAGGAGGGATCATGCTGATTAGGTGCTGATTTTGGTAAGCTTCTTAGACCCAACCCACGAGGCTTTTCTGGATTTGTGGGCCTGTAATTTCAATAAAGGAGCTTCTTCCATATGTGCACCTTCTCAGCATCCTGGTTTGCCTTTATCTCTTTGATTCATCCTTAAAAATAGCCATAAAGGCTTGCTCCACATTTCATCCTCTATTTCTCAGGACAGAGAAATTTTCCAAGGACGGAGATGCACCAGCTCCTTGAGGATGGGCAGGGCAGAGCATAACTGCACTGACGGAGTTGGTACATCCACGTATCTTGACTTGGTGGTATGTCTAATATTGCTCCAAGGGCAATCTCTGGGCCCTGAACATCCAAGCAACAACACTACGCTCTTGGTGGGTCCTGCTCAGGATGTTTTGCTTTGCTTTCTCCACTCCTGAGAAAACATGCGATTTTCTACTTTATATTCCTTGGGAATCCCAGCCCCAAGGCATCACCTACGTTCCTGTACGCAGACAGCAGACAAAACTCCCTTCTGAGCCCAAATTTCCATTCCCCTCCTCCTTCTTCAGTGCCACATGCCCATTTTGTCCTCCCTCGGCGTTGCACGTACATGAGCAGGAGAAGCCAAGGAGGCATAAGACAAAGGGGCAAGCTGGAGCTCAGCGGGAGGGCTGGGAGCTGGGCTGGCACTGCGTGGTCCCAGGGAGAGCTGCAGACAGTGATGGGTCTGACCTGGCAGCTCCTCCTGCAGCCCAGCCCCGACCCACCGCCAGTGGAGAAGAAAAGAGACTCAAATCACCTGCCCCCCGACGCCGTCACACACCCATGTGACACCCTTCCTCACTGGGACGGTTGAAAAGTCCAGCTGAAACTGTGTTCTCCTGCCTGTCCCCAGCCCTAGCAGCCGCAGGAGGGGTCCCAGCCCCAACAGCTCTCCTGCGTCCAGTCCCCACTGCTACTTACTCCTTCTGTGGGACCTCCTGCTCAGCAAACACCCCTGGAAACACAGGCAAAGGGGGTGTCAAGGCATCCCCAGCCTCCCAGGTTTCTGCCAGGAACAGAAATGCCTCTTTTTAAAATTTTATCTATTTCCTTGCCACAAAGCTGCATCATTGACTGCATAAACCATGAGCTGCCCAGAGCTCCAGTGACAGATCCAGCACCGTGTGGGGCTGCTGGGGAGGGAATCACAATGGACAATGGTGGTGGTTGCATCCATAAGCTGGCTCCGTGGTACTCCCAGGGCTGGGGAAGATGAAGGAGCTCAAGCGGAGCAGAAGCATCCCCAGATGATAACAAATATCCACCAGAGACCCCTCTACTCCCTAGGTTCCTGCCCAAACTCCAAGCGTTAAGGCATATTTTTTTCCTAGAAGGCATTTCACCCTGAAGCTGGAGCAAAAGGAAAAGACACGGATGCCCCACATCTCCTTAGGCTCTGCCGGGCAGGGAGCAGCACAGACAGCAGCCTGTTTCTAGCACGGGGCCCCCAGGACGGGGTGTCATTCCTCCAGGGAATGGCACTTTGGCAGGGATTCTCCCTGTTCCTCCAGAGGAGGAACAAAAGGGTGGGGGTTTGAATGGCGGCAGACATGTCCATATATAGCTGTGTGCTATGCTCATGGCAGGAAGCCCCTGCCCATGCCAGGCTGGCGTGCTGCAGGAGAGGCACAGGCTCACCAGGAGCGTGCCACTGGGAGAAAGCTCCATGGGGCCAGGGCTGCTCCCCATGCCCACACAGGATTCCTCGCAGATCCCAGCCCTGCTTCCACCAGGAGCTCTGCAAACATTCCCCAAGCGATGCCACATCCCCAGAGAGCCCCCACGCAAGCATTGCCCCACCAAAGGTTGGGCACAACTTCGTAGAATCATAGAATGTGTTGGGTTGGAAAGGGCCTCTAAAGGCCATCTAGACCAACCCCCCTGCAGTAAGCAGGGACATCTTTAACTAGATCAGGTTGCTCAGAGCCTCATCCAGCCTGGCCTTGAATGTCTCCAGGGATGGGGCCTCCACCACCTCTCTGGGCAACCTCTTGCAGTGTCTCACCACCCTCATTGGAAAGAACTTCTTCCTCATGTCTCATCTAAACCCACCCTGCTCTAGTTTAAAACCATTGCCCCTTGTCCTATTGCTACATGCCCTTGCCAACAGCCCCTCCCCAGCTTTCCTGTAGGCCCCCTTCAGGGACTGGAAGGGGCTCTAAGGTCTCCCCGGAGCCTTCTCTTCTCCAGGCTGAACACCCCCAACTCTCTCAGTCTGTCCTCACAGCAGAGGGGCTCCAGCTAAGCATCTCTCCAGGCACAGAGCAAAGGGGGTTTTGACCTCCCTGTGCCCAGGGCAGCTCCCAGGTCCCCACAGACAGGGTCTCGGCTCTCCCCATCAGCACAGACCGCATCTGGAGACAGCCACTGCTTTGCAATGGCAGGAGATTCCCCACCCTGAGGAGGTTTGCAAGCTGTGCAAGGCCAACAGCAGGGGCACATACCACTTCTTGCCAAACTTCACCACCTTGCCAAACTCCTCCTTTTAAGAAAAAATAAATTCACCTCTCAAAGCAACAGCAACGGCTAAGCAGTCCATTTAACACCACCATTAACGGAGCCAAATGGTTCAGTCTATCCTGGGTGGAGAAGAGCACAGGGTATGGCAGAGGGCAAGATTCACTAGCCTTTATGTTATTTGCTTTGGTTGCACAGCAGAAAACCTCAGTAAGTTGGCAGTCACTGACTTTGGAAAGTAGTTTTTAACTCTAACAGCTAAGAAAAAAAATTATTTTCCAGAAATGAATGGAAGTAGGCTCCATCACCCTCCAGGTGATGCAGACCCAGAGGTGCAACCACCACTTCCATCCATACTGCCTTGCCATCAGAGAAAGCCCCATCGCCTGCCACAAGCATGGGAGGGAATCACTCATGCACAGCCTAGAGGGAAATCCCAAAGGCCCCATGGGCATAGGCTCCTGCAAGGTGGCAAATCGTCCCTCAAAGCCTAAGACCCCAATGTCCTCGTCAAGCAGAGCTTCCTCTCATAACACGGGGAGAGAGCAAGAGTCTGCTGCCGGATCAGGTCACAGGCTGGGGTGGGATGGGAGTGCAGCCCCAGGGTCTGACCCCAGGTTTGGAGGTGCTGTCGTTCCATCTCACTTACAGAAGAGAGAGGAAGCCATTGCTGACTTGACTTCCCCCCGACAAATGGTTTCAGTTGGAACTTGTCCACGTCCACCACCTTTCTGACAGCGAACCAAACACCAAGTTTTCAGCTGCCAAAGTGGTTTTTTTAAAAGGTGAAGCCATAAATTCCCCCTCCTTTGAGCTCCTCTCATGCTGTTGCTGGGGCCCACCTCCAAGGAGAGCTCTGTAAGAGCTGCAGCATTCAAGCCAGTGAGGAAAGGGTTTGTGGCGTAAGATGGGGGAAAAAAAGAGAGTTCCACATTACACCACCCCAGATCCCCTCAACTAGAAGAAAGCCCCATTGTCACTAACTCATCTCAAGGTAGGTAGTTTCCACTCCACAACCCATTGTGACAGCTATGGGCACCACAGCCTGTGCCGAGGCGTGCAGATAAACCCCCCCAGATGCAGGAAATTTCCACCTCCAAATCCACCCACTTGAGTGGGAATCTTCCCACAGGCTACAGAAGGCTCTGGATGAGGCTCTGGCTGTCAAGAACAGTTGAATTTGGTTGTATTGTCACCTCCAAGTGATTTTATTAGTTATTTTTACTGAGTGGCACTTCACCTGGACAGTCATGTGCACATTACTGCGTGCAAGCTCCGGCCCAGGTGGAAGAGTAGCGGCACCATGGCTTAGGAAGCACTTACACCACAGGGTATCCAGCAAAGTATTTATGCTGAAGCATTGAGTGCAAGTCACATAAGCCTAATATTTCTCAGTAAATCCACTCTCTGCCAAAAAGAAAATACTGCGGTAAAACTAGATTTGCTCCCAGCTCTCTCCTTTCCTACAATAGCTTCCCGTGGCTATCAAAGGCACATGCCCTGAAGAGAAACCTCACCAGCACAAAGTCTAAGTAAGAATTCAGGCCAAGCTGGCCACCAGCTCCAGTACTGCTCTCTGCCTCCTCCGTACTCCACCTGCAGCATAGGGTGCCCCTTCCCGCTCCAAACCAGCCTGGGCCGTTGCTGTCCCACACCTGGACACGACTCCACCACCCACCAGATGTGATTCCCACCCCTGCCTAGCACCAGAGAAACAGAGCAAGGCCCAGGTTGGGTTCTAGATGCCACGACTATGCCCCATCAGCAGTCCCATGCAAAACACACCACCTAGTTGTCACTTCTGAGGATCCCAAGCACTGGCACAGTCTTGGGAAAGATGCTCCAAGTTTTGGTCAGGTGTTACCCTACTACGGACACGCTATTTCATAGAATGTGTTGGGTTGGAAGGGACCTCTAAAGGTCATCTAGACCAACCCCCTGCAGTAAGCAAGGACATCTTCAACTAGATCAGGTTGCTCAGAGCCTCATCCAGCCTGGCCTTGAATGTCTCCAGGGGTGGGGCCTCCACCACCTCTCTGGGCAACCTCTTCCAGTGTCTCACCACCCTCATTGGCTAATGTCTCATCTAAACCCACCCTGCTCTAGTTTAAAACCATTGCCCCTCGTCCTATCGCTACATGCCCTTGCCAACAGCGCCTCACCAGCTTTCCTGTAGGCCCCCTTCAGGTATTTGGAGTCTGACATAACAGGGTAGAGCTGTGTCCTCCTCCAAGCCCCGGTAAATATTGCATGCTTTTTTAAATACAAAGCACAGCATCTTGCCCTCAGGTTGGAGTTTTCAAAATGGTACAGCGTGGTGTGAGACAGTGTGCATTATGGACACGTCATTCAATAATCAAGGCGAAGAAGTTGAAGTCAAATGAGTTGCTAGGAGCACAGATGAAACCCCTTTCAAACAGCAGTCTCGTAGCTGCAGTATCTTTCCATGGCTGCAGGGAAAGAGGCAGCTGGCAGGCACGGAACTGAGTGACTCCTGTACTCGAGAAAGCGCCTTCGCACACATAGCGTGCAGAGAACCCCAGCTCCTGGAAAAGCCAGCTTCGGTCCAACAAATCGGACTTATAAACTCGCCCTTTTTTGGGGAGGGGAGAGCGCGAGGAGGGGGCTAACGGCTGCTTTATTGCATTAGAGAGTATCTTCATTAAGGTGGAGAAGAGTAACCGAGGGGAATGCGCACATAGCGTGACTTCTTTGCTAGAACCCCGCAAACTGCCAACTGGCAGCTCCTTGGCTCCCAGCCACCCAAATCCAAGAGGCCATCTGGCAACTGGTTCAGTTATCCCTCCCCAGTTAACAGATGTACACTAGATGGTGTGGGAACAGCATTTTACAGAAGCAATTAGTTTAATCCTTGGCTAAACAGTTTAAATTCCAAGTGATTTGGAGAAAAGGGGGGGAAAAAAAAAAGAAAAGGAAAAGAAAACCGCAAAACCAAAACAACTAGCTTCCAATTTCAACGGGAATAACTAACGAAAAGCCAATTTTTGCTGGTTTCACCACCAATATGTGCCCCTGGGGCTTGTTCTCACTCTCAACTCCTTGTGCTGGACACCAGAAAACTGTCAGCTTTATTCTGAGGCTGGAACTGGGTGGTCACCACTCAACTGGCCAAGAAATAGCTGCACACTCTGTCCCGCAGCCAAAACCCAACTGGGTAGGGGCTGATCTTTGAAATGCAGATCTGTCCCAACTTCGGCTCCTCGTCTGACCTTGGCCAAATCGTTTACCCTGGTTAAAATGATTTTCCTGTCCCACATGCCTCCAGAAAATGGGGTAAACGATGGGGTTCTGCCGCAGGGAGAGGGAAGGCGGAATCAGCTAGGGTTTGTGAAGCTCTTGGAGAGTCTTGGCTAGGAGGAACCATAGAAATACAGAACATTGTTATTAATTACACTAACTGATTAATTATTATTAAATTAGGACAATTTTGTTCTCTTGAGAGGGGAAAAGATATGTTTTCCAGCCGTTTCTTTCACTCGCATCCTTAAAAAGAGTGACTTTCCAACTGGAGAAGACTGAATGAGGAGCTTAACCCAAATAAAATAAATTGCCAGTAATTTCTGGTATCCCCTATGCCATTATTGAACAATTTGCATTTGAATCAGGGCTTTTTCCATCACAATCCAGCTTCACCTGATCCTGCTCTATAATCACCATCCCCATTTATGAAATCCCAGCATGTTGCCGCAGAAATTATGTCATAAATTCATCATTATGACTTCCCCAGCAGGAGCAATTGGAGCTGAAGATTGGCTGTAAAAGTTGCCTTTTTACCAGTCCTGCTTTAAAGATATTTTAATTTTTTTTTTTTTTTTAAGGTACAGAAGTGAGATTAGCTACCGTGGGGAATTAGGCGAACATGTCATGAATATCCCAGGGATACAAGATTACACCCATGAGTCACAGGAACCATAAAATATGATCAAGAGACTATGGAGGATGATCTTTGAAATCAACTCCTAATCTCTGAGCGGTTTACATAAAACAGACTATTAGGTTGGATTTTTTTTTTTTTTTTAAAAAGTAATTCAAAATCCAAAAGCAAACCAGACTGATAATAGCGAAGTTACATCTATTTCCATCAGGAAGGCTTATCTGTCAAACCACTCCAAATGCTGAGGCTTACAGGTTTGCACACTCCTTTGATAACATGATAATTAGCCAGGTACCACAGCAAGAAACATTCAGAGAGTCAACTCCAGAGGTAAATAATGTATATTTCAATATTTTAGACACTTCCCGCTAGGCTACGTGCCCCTCTCTGCCGCTTGTCAGAGACTGGCATGTGTTATATTTCCTGATGGGAGCCACTGAAGAACTTTGACACTGGGGAAAACCTTAAAACAAAGAGCATTCATGCTCTAAGCAATGCACTTTGCCAGCAATTGTCTTAATATCCCCCTTAATTATTGCAAATACACAACATTGGAATAAAACCCTCTTTCTATCACCACTAGAGCTGAGAGAATAATTCAGTGAAAAATTAAAAAGGCCTTATAGAGAGTATAACACCTGGTTTGGGGACATACCAATGCGTTTGCACAAGCCTGGGGCTGGGCTGCTGCTGGGGATGCTCTGGCAGCCCCAAGAGTCCTCGTGTTCGATGAAGGCACTCTCAGTGTACCATGTTACTGCTCCACTAACCCCTCTCCACTGCTCTGATGGCCACTGGCACCTCCCCGAGGACAGGCAAGCCCTGTGCATGCAGGGTGGCCACCACTATCATGCCAGCAGCAGTCCTGTCCCTGCCGCCACACTGACACCCTGCTCTGGTCACCTTGGGACCAGCCCTGCTCCTGCCCCACAGGAACGGTGCTCCTGTCCCAGCCTCTGTGTCCCTCTGGAGAGGAGCACGATGGAGACCGGGCTGGGTAGAGGGTTCCCGAATATCATTAGCAAGGGAGAGGAGGGGAAACCTGGGTGTTTTTTTTTTTAATCACGCTCAAACACCCTGGCAACATCCGTACCGCTCCTTCCTCGCCTGCCCCTTCCAAACAGCCTGGAGCCATCGACAGCTGCGCTCCAGTCATGGGATTTGACCCACCAGCTTTCAGCAATGGCAACCAGGTCAGAGCTTTCTACCAGCACGGTGGCTTCCGGCTCCTGCTGTTTGTTGCCCATGCTGTAGAGGCACCTCAGCCGGGCCATCGGCCACATCACCTTCTTAGAGGAACACCCCTTAATTCCTTTGGGGTATTTCACTGGTGCATCCCTCTTGGCTCCTATCACCTCAGGAGTAATTCTCATTCAGCTTTGTGGTTTGGCCCTTGCTACCTAGCCCATGGCCTCCTGCAGACAGAGATGTTCTGCAGTTTGAAGGTAGGAACCCAGCACACCAGTACTCTCAGCATCATCATGGTGCCTGGCAGCATGGCCCATCACACCTTGGTAGGCGATACTGTCCTTGGCTGTTTTATCAGTGCTTGGAGGAGCAGCATGAGATGACATTAGGAAGAAGTTCTTTCCAATGAGGGTGGTGAGACACTGGAAGAGGTTGCCCAGAGAGGTGGTGGAGGCCCCACCCCTGGAGACATTCAAGGCCAGGCTGGATGAGGCTCTGAGCAACCTGATCTAGTTGAAGATGTCCCTGCACACTGCTGGGGGGGTTGGACTAGATGGCCTTTAGAGGTCCTTTCCAACCCAACACATTCTATGATTCTATACTTAAGGCTGGGCACAGCGCAGACAGGGCTTGGGGTGCCCTGACAAGCAGATGAGCAAGGCATTGGAAAGAGGGAGCAAAGAGAGAAATCCAATTTCCTCCCAGCCATCCCAGACTTGGGCTGGGCTCTGCTCCCACAGCACTGCCCAGCTCCCAGCCCTCTCCAGGGCCTGTTCCCATCCATTGGCACCTTCCCCCTTTGTCCCAGGCATCCACCCCCTCCTCCGGGTTTCGGCGGACGAGCCTGGGTGGTTTGAGAAACGGCAGCTCCCGTGGCAGAGGAGATCAAAGCCAGCATGTGCCAGCTCCTCGCTGCATCGGCTATTAACTCCAACTGCCATCAATTCTCATTTGCGCTAACACAAACTACAGCAGCTGGAAAATTACCCAGCTGTAAATCACTGCCGCTTGGTTGTCAACCATCAATTCTCCAGTTGGACGCGTGGATTTCTCCTCTTCTCCCCACCAGCTTTCCACCTTTTCTAAATTAAAAACGAGCATAGTAGGCAGCAGATACATCCCGTATTTAGTCACAAGAAATCTTTTTGTAATGTTGCTCAGCAATCTGGTGAGTTAATTAGTTCTTTGATATTTCCCAGAGCGCAAGGTTGGACTGGTAAGGGAGACGCCATCCATTTTAAACCAACTGAAAACGTTCAGCATGAGCAAGAAACCACAAGAATTTGCCAAAAAAAAGGTGTAACACAGACAAGGGTGCTCGGCCCTCCCCACATCCCCAGATGACCGATGCTACAAGCAGTGAGTAACCACCAGCCCTCAGGTCCCCTTAGCTGTAAACAGGAGTTATTTAGCACCAGTAAGCCTGTTACATTGCAATTGTGCCCTTCCACTTCTCAGCAGCAACAGGCAATAATTAATTAGTAGCAAAGACTCTAATGGCTATTTCATCCTTACTCCAGCAATTAGACTCTTTCAAGCGAGAGGTCTGTCCCGGCACAGCGTAACTCATTAAGGGAAAAAGCAGGAGGAAACTTGGGAGTCATTCAGAGCTGGAAGAAGGGGGGAATAAAGAGGCCCGGTCCCATGTGCCCCGTGGCAAGGGCCCAAGGAGCTGGTTAATTAGATCACCGCCGGCGTGGGATGTTGTACACGGTGAGCAGGTTTCTGAAGCCTGGACACCTCTAGCTAATACTAAAGGGAATTACACACAGTATGTAGGAACGGTAGTTTAAATTTACTGATGATGCGGTGCGTGGGAAGGCACCTGCGCTTCCTGAGGGGTACCTGCGCGGCTGCTCCTGCAAAGCACAAGCCACAGGATCTGCCATGGGAGGAGGGAGCTGGAGAGGGAGGAGAGAGACCCAGCCACCTGCTGGGTCTGATCTGCGGGCTATGGACCTCTTTGGGGTCCTCAAAGGGACCTTCTCGCAGCCTGCTTTGAGGTGGAGTCAGAAGTTTGGGAGGTAAAAGGTACCTTCCTGCCCACATCTCCCAACATGACATTATCCTACAAGGTCTGCAGGAGTCCTCCATGCCCACAAAGTGCAAGCCCTAAACATGTTACAGACATATCTCACCAGCCACAGCACAGACCTAGAGTCCCAGAGACCCAAGCACAGGTCCTAGGCATGACACACGTCCTGAGGGCCCCTTCTGCACAAACAAAGGCTGGTGCCACCTGCAATATTCAGCCACCCATGGCAGGGACAACCTGTCCTGCCATCTCTGAGAGCCAAGCACCTTCTCCCATCGCCACCACGTGACAAGCGTCATCCTCCTGGTTTTGTACCTAAGGCACAGAAACACCCCAGCTGGCAGAGGATGCTTACAGGATTTCACTCCCTGCTCTAAATTTCTCATTTTGGACACTTCCCCAAGAAGCCATTTGTTCTTGGCTGAGTCCAGGACAATCCTTTTGCCCCCCCGCAGGTCCTGCAGCACCAGGGTCCTGCTGTTTTCCATAGAGCACGTTTACCAGCTCCTGGGGAGGTACCTGGCCTGGGGGTCCCCAGGCTTGCTGTGACAGTGGCACTGCAGCCCAAGGACACCCTGCTGGGTGGGACACACCACAGCGCAGCCACCTCTCCCACCCAGGGACTCTCCCTGCTCCAAGGGAGCCTCAGAAACCAGCTCCCACCTCCCAGCTGACCACACAGCCCACTTCTGCCCAGGAAACCCCCAGTCCAAAGCAGCATCACTACAGCTACTACCACGAACACCCCTTTTCCCCCCCAACTCCCTTCAGAAAGGGAAAATTCAGCAACTATGGTTTGTTTAGCTCACCTCTCATCCTGCTGCTTGGGCTGGGGACCAACAGAGACTCCAGCCCAACACCTCCATCCTCCCCCAGCTCCACCCCTCACCACACCTGAGAGGCCAAACCACTTCAGAAGGTCACGGGGTCTCGTGGGTGTTGCCACTTAACCATCCTCAGCTGCACAATTAACACCAGTTCACCCAGTTTACCACTTCCCCTCTCTGATGCTGGAGCTAGCTCAGCTCCCCCAGCCTGCTCCTGCACAAAGGAGCCCGCCAGGACCCCCGTGAGACCTTTTTACCTCCTTTTCCTCTGCTTTGGCTTCCTTAATTCCCGTGGGACTTCATCCTGCAGCACGAGCTCACCCTGCAACACAGGAAGGATAATGGGCAGCTGTTTCAGCCGAAGTATCTGCCTTTTTTTTTTTTTCCCCCCTCCCTCTTAACCAAAGCTCCCCAGCCAGTGCAACCTCCAAAGGGGATGTTTGTAGAGGAGAGATGGGAGAAAGATGGAAGCGGCTGAGCCTGTGTGAAGCCTGAAGGACTCACAGACAGCTGCGTGACCCCACGTCACCCAACCTGACTGGGGGCTCCCCACTGCCACCCCATCCGCACCTGGTGACCACACACAGCCACTTCACCCTGCTTGCCCTCCACAGGGCCCACCTGACGCTAACAACCCTTCTCTTTCTGCTCACAGACCAGGGAGAAACACAGAGGGTGGCTCCTGCTGCTGCCTGGGGGCATCAAGGAACATCTACTTGATGCACCCGACGTGTCCACGGCAAATGGATACTGGCCAAGACAGACCAGGAGCTGAGTAGCTCTAGCTGGCACGATGGGGATCATCCCGAGGTGCCTGGTGCCAGCATCGGTAGGAAATTTGTTGGGAAAATGCACTCCATCCTAACCCGCAGGAGAAACTACATGCCGGCCCCTGCCAATCTGATGGATTGTCTCTTAATCTGGATTAAGTTTGACCCCAAGCGTGTGGCCAGGCTGTACGAAGTGAGAACCTGCTAACATAAAGGCACGAGCAGCATCTGCCAGATGAGCTGAGTTAATTGCAGCCACAGCTTCTGCGCTGTTTGGGGAAGCCACTTTCTCTCTGCTGGTCATGGCACCTCCAAAGTGCCAAATTCCCAAAAACCCTCCCAAAACACCCAGATATTACTCACATCGGTATCACAGAAGCCCCCCTGAGGGAGAGGCAGGGCTGTTGCAGCCACAGTGATCTCGGGATAGCAGTCCGGGCAGAGGGAGTGTCCTATTAAGCCCATTAATAGAGCCAGAACACCCGGTTACAGGCTGCCCCCACAGTCCCGCTCTGCTGGCCGGGCTGCTGAGGATGCTGTGGTGGCACAGCCATCCCCACCAGCACCAGGCAGTGCAGGGTCCAGCCATGCTACCTAAAATTTATCTTTATAGAATTATGGAATGGTTTGGGTTGGAAGGGACCTTAAAGGTCACCTAGTGCCACCCTCTGCCCTGGGCAGGGACACCTCCCACCAGACCAGGTTGCTCCAAGCCCCATCCAGCCTGGCTTTGAACACCTCCAGGGATGGGGCAGCCACAGCTTC
>VWZL01006146.1:713532-757613 GCA_013396915.1 Stercorarius parasiticus | reverse complement strand
ACACCCCCCCCCCCCCACTGCTGGGGATGCAACCTGGGATGCGGTTTACTGTCTCTTTTTTTTCCTGCAGCCATCATCCTTTGGGATGAGCAATTTTGAGGTGCTGAGGTCGCACACAGCCTGGGAACATTGGTTCCCGATCCACCCACCAACCGCACCACTGGGATTCCCTTCTCCAGGAGGAGTTACAGCCTCACTGAGAGCTCGGATGCATATGCCTCTTCTCTATTAATGGTATCTCAAGAGGTAGATAAACGTCCTCTGGATGCACAAATATAATCCTCATCCTGTCAAGTCCAAAGGACTTTTGCTGGGGCTCCCATGCCTTTTCATCTGCTGCAGAGCCTGTCAAGGAGCAGCACAGGAGGGAAACGAAAACAGAAAATATGGGAGGCACATGTGCACATCTGCTTAACCCCACTTCTTATGATAAACAAAGCAGCTCAAGGGCCCTGTTCTCTCTGGCCCTGTAATAAATCTCATGGTTTTACTGTTTTATGATGTCAAACATCTAAGAGTTTTCCCCCCGAGTTGCAAATAGAACGTAAATTACCTTGGGTAAACTCCGCAAACACTAATGTTATCTGTAAAAATCCTGGCGCTAATAACTTCACAGAAAGTTGAAGGGCTTCCTGATTTGTACGAGCAAAACTAATTAGTGTGTGTAGCCTGTAAGTAAGAGGCGTCTAGATTAGGAAGATAAAGTACCATTCTGTGAACTCTCTAAATTAGTTAGTTTGGATACCACGACGGTGACCCTGACCTGAAGTTTTGGGTACGGGCTTGCAGCATCTCAACACAACATTAAAGACTTCCATCCCGCTTTTATCCCAGAGAAGTCAAAGACATCCCACGCGGGTGTAAAGAAACCAGGCTAAGAAGGATGCAGCGTGACTCCCGGAGAGTTACATCACTGGTTATTACCCTAGGGGAAAGCCTAGGCTGTGGTTAAGCCTTTTCCCACCCGCTCTTCACCATAAAAAGTCCATTCTCCACCAGGGAATCACAACACAGTCAGGACTTTGGTCTTAATGAAGAGACTAGAACAGTCTGATCTCATCTCATATCCATGGGCCCTCAGGACACCCTCCAGGTCTCCAACACTGCAGGAGTGCACTGGAAAGCTCTGGGAAATGGGGCCAGCCCCTCTTTCCCACTTCTCTGGCAACAGGAGCTCTGCTCAGGGCAAACTGGTGGCCCCAGACGTGAAAGAGGAAAGGGGAAATGACGGCCACATGACCCAAAGCCACCCACACCACCCCGAGTGCCTTTTCTAAAAATAATGAATGGTTAGTGCACACAGTTTGTATTTAATAAAAACAGGACTATTGAAATGACTGAGCTCCGTGACATGAGTTAGCAGACACCGTTTTTAAGGCTCAGGTCTAGGTTTAGTTGAATTAAAGAAGTCCTAGTTGCAGGTGAAGAGCACAACATCTCATCCTTCTGTTCTCAAGCCTGGGAACACCAGCAGCTGTTCTGGAGAAAAGAAGTGATTTCATTCCTGCTTCCAAGTGAAAAATGCAAAGTAATGGAAGAGTGGTCAGAGAAACAGTGACACCTGTGCTGAACTTGACTGCTTTATTTCCATTAGCATCAGTGATACAGCTCATGGGAAGGGAACTGGACATCTGAACAGCTGGTGTAAGACCATAGTCTTACAGATCTCCATCAGGAACTCACACATCTAAGAGTCATCCTCTCCTTACAGTTCCTGACCAGCAGGACCTAACCTTTCTCCATCCACTTCAGCAGTCATTCACCTTATCCCCAATTTTTATCATGCAAAATGCCTAATATTCCTTCTTTTGTGTGTGATTTTCAGATCTGGACCTTCATGTGGTGATTGATGCTGAAGATCTCACCCATGGGTTCCAGAAGAGATCCCATGTCTACACTAGCATTTAACTGCAGCCAAAGTTTGGTTTAAATTTCCTCTCCCCCAGCCTTTTGCAACAGATCTCAAGCTATTGGCATGGCAGACCTAATTTTAAATATGAGCTTGGAACGTGTTATCAAATGCAAAAGTGCAACAGCTATAAGGAACATTAAAGCAAGCTACCAAAGACAAGTTTCTTGCTGTTCATCAAACATCCTTCCATCCCAAGTAGCCATGAATAGGCCACGTGCTCCCAGCTTCCCCCCAGCAGCACCACAGACACACTGCATCCGTCTCCCACGCTCCTGATCCATCGGCATTTACACCCAGGAATTAAGGTGAGGCTGTATCTGTTCAATGCCGCTCAAGCAAGCGGAATGAAATGTAAAACATCAGCACCGAAATGCCTCCTTCCTTTGAGGTTCTGTTGTAACTTGTCAAGTTTTTACTTAAAATGTGACAAACATGACGTTCTACAAAGTCTGCTGGGTTGGGGTGGTTGTTACAAGAAGTCTTACATGGGAGATGCTTTACTTCGTCTGCTGTGAGCCCATTACCAGCAGCATCATGAAAATGAAATGTAGATGCCTACACACGCACTTCAAAAAAGCTAAACAGCTTCATTTTTTTTCTTTTTTAAAGAGCAGAGGAAGGTTTCAGTAACTGCAACAGAACAGGGAATGTTTTACTAAGCCCATTGCTGTAATGAGAGCAGACGAATAATGGTTATTTCCACGTCACAGCTATAATTCATAAGTTAATATAAAATGGGTTAGAGATCAGACAGTGGTTACTGGTCATCTGAGGACTCAAAACATCCATGTCCCCATACTGACCATTTCACCTTCAAAACCCATGGCTCATTCAACACAGAGTGGACAAGATCTTCACCTACACTTTAAAAATCTCCCAAAGAGCCCTGAGAGTCACCGGAAAAACCACAATAAAATTAAAACAATTAAACCCAAGTATTTTGTCACCTACTTTCTGGCTAGGGCTTATACCACCTTTAAACTGATACACGCTCATAACAATTTGTATTTAACTTACAGCCTGGTGGCTTTCTCTAGAAGTGCAAAGCCAGAAGACAGCTTGCAGCTTTTCCTTAGTCAAAAAAATAATATGGCAGAAAATTCTTTCCGAGAACTTATGTCCAGATTCTCTGCAAACAGCACAAACCTCAGATCTGGGGCCAGCAAAAATATTTCGATGTAGAAGACTTCAGAGATGAGCCGGGTAGTTGGCTCTTAGGGAAGTGCAGTAGCAGCAAATCTCACAGGTGCCCACGGATGGGAAAACAACCATGGCCAAACTGTTTTAAAACCACCGCTCTGGTGTCAAGTCAGGCAGGATACTGCCCGCCCCAGCTCGTTCCTGTAGCATGTAAATAAAGAGCATCCTTAAAATTCACTTTAATTATACTCAAACATAGAGCCCATGACAGGCCACAATAACTGCCTTTGCCATGACAGCATCCACCTATTTTGAAGAAATAAGACCAAAACTCAAGCCGCCTTTTGTTTTAGGTACAAAACACTGCGCAGCAATAGAGTGTATCCACCACAAAGACTGCTGAATTATGAATGATACCAAATTTGAATCAATGGGGCCTATTACAAAAACCAAACCAAGTTCTCTGATGGTAAGTGCATGAGAATGACTGATTTTACTTTTATGGCTTTGGCTCTAGACTATAGACAAGCTTCAGAAACTTGCTTAACCCAGTTGCTACTTTTTAGCTCACTAGTAGTCACTGTAAAAGCAGAGAATGCGCAGTAAATACAATTTTACAACTCATTTTACTTTGCCTCCTGTGAAAGGCATATTTATTTATCTGGCAAATTTTCCTGCTGGGATTTTATGCCAATTGTAGCTCCAAATTCTCTCAGGAATTCGTTTCCCTTTGAACGTGTAAAATTCAAAAGCAGTTTCAGCCAACAGTTCTCTTTTATTTAAAGTATCCCACAAAAAATCCCAAACTTTAAATGTAAGATTTAATAGGAAGGACTCTTTTAAACAGAGCAGCACCAATTTCAATATGAGCATGAAATCTGGTGCTCTTGAGCCAGCAGATAACAAGCCACAAGCTGGTTTCTCTAATGGCAGTTCTGTAGTTTCCTCCCTCTAGAAGGGAACAGAAAGAAAATGAGTATTTTGGTGGCAGGAGGGGAAAACATTTGGGAGGCCGAGTTGCCATCAAGAACATACCTGAACCTCACTTGAAACAAATTTTAGGGTAGCCAGCTCCTCCTGGTACACTAATGCTTGGCTCTTTTTATTATTAAAGTTGTCTAAAGCCTCATTTTTATACCACAGGCACTGTGCAAAAGCTGTCGCCTGGTACTCATCCCAGCTCAGCCAGGTGATCTGTCCCACACTTCAGTAACCTGGAAGGAACAACTACATGAAGAGGTAAGACTTTAAATCCTCAGACCAAAGATTACATTTTGGAAAAGATATTAAACCTTAACTACAATTACCTGCTATCTGTATGACTACAAAAAGATACGGAGTCATTTTAGATCTTGTTAAATTGCAGGCTTAGACATTGAAAAGCAGCTTCCAGCGATGAATGTTTCCATATGCCAGTTAATAAGCTTTGAGTATTTCACCCATTAATCTGAGTGAACATCCCTTACTCATCTCCAGCAGGGTCAGTAGCGCGGCCATTTGAACGACGTGGCTGCAGTGACTCTCCGCTCAGCTTCAAGTGCAAGTCAAGATTTTGGGGAGCTTCTTTAAAACCTTGACTCCAAAGAGAAGAATGGCTGCAAGTTTATAACTGAAGAGGTCGTTAAGATCCTCCATCTCATGTAATCCAGCATTTAAATCCAAACTCTGCAAAGCAGGAAGAAAGGCTTCACCTTGAAGAATCACCCATCCCCAAGCCCAGCAGATTCACAGCTAAACTCCTGATCTTCAAGGGATGAACAATGAGATGCGTGTTTCGGAGCGCTAAAAGAGGGAAAAGGTTTTGATAGAAAGTAATGGGTTTTTTTCTTTGATAGAAAGTAATGGTTTGCCCAACAAAAAATATTTTGGGGAAAGTTACAAATAAGTGCAGAGCTGAGGCACAGGTAATGGCTTCAGAAGCCCCTGTCCATCCTACGGCCATGGATTCACGTGACCTACCAGTCTTTCTGCTCGCATATGCCATCTGCAGCCAAAGTCACAGCCAAACTGCTTACAAACAATATAAAACTCAAGAGCTATCAACTGGTCAAACTAATGTGATCTGTGTCCAAGTAGAGAAGGCCTAATTAACAAGAAAGGAAACAAATGAGCTCGAGTTGTGCAGTTTTATTTGAACAAAAACCAGTGTCGATATTTTTAATAAAGTCTACATTACACTAAATGCATGTACATTTGTAAGAAGAGATCTTAGCTGTAAAGAAGGTGCAGGATAATATGTACAATCATAGTTAAGTTAAAAAAATTCACATTTTACATAGATTTACTTGACAGTCCTACGCTTTCATGGTATATAAATGGTAACCAACAGGGGTAACAAAAAAAATAATCACAAAGAATTTCAGCTGGAGGACTGTATAATGCACTCATTTTTCATATAAACTAGTTCACAGAAATTTTTATTTGTCCTAAATCAAATTTTGGATATAGTTTTTTGCATTATTAGAATCAGCATGTTCAATGAGTATACTGATGTAAACATTTTTCCAATGGTGCCATTTCCTTCCATTAAAAAAAATAAATCTGTATTTTATGCTGAAATCTGCTTTTCAGCTTTTACAAATTAGAATAATTACACAGGATGTTTTTCAATACATGGTAAAAGTTATCAAACAGCAAGGGAGATATGTTCAAAAGACACTTTGAAGCTTTTCAGTCCACTTTCACAACACTGTAAATCTTACTTACAAACCAGAAGCAGGCAAAAAATCCAATAGTCCCTAAAACGAGAAAGTGAAAATGGTTAGTTTATCTTCCAGTTTGCTCTGAGAGAAAAAAAAATCTAACAAGTACTTCCCAGCAGGACAGAGTATAACATTGTAATCCAGCTAACTATCCAGAATAACAGCACTTGTTAAACTTAACACCACACATTCATCCCTGGGCTAAGTTATTGATTTAAAGCAAAGATGACTTTTAGGACTACGTTGCTTGACACCACTAGCAGGCACACAAGCACCATTTAAGAAACTGTTATACACACACACAAAGCCAACACCTACCTGGCTTTTTTAGGTCTACAATAGTTCACAGCCACCTATGAATTATGCTACAAAACATGGCCTCGGGAAGAATCACCTGGCCCAGTTTTCTGTTCATCGTGCTCTATTCATACCCAAGAACAGGGAACTTCTTCCTCTCTCTATCCCGTTACTTTCTTTTGCTAAAGCAACACTGTGAGCGCTATAGCAGTTGTGAGCAAGCATCAAATGGAACTAGCAGTGACACAACCCAAAACACATCGTTTTGTGTAACGTGTATTCAAGCTGCGGATTTTCTTGTCACAGGTCACTACAGATAATAAAACCAGACACTAGTTCCGGCAACTGAACAGATTCATGAACAACGAAATCCAAAGGCTATTAGTCACACAGACACCATTTCAAGTGCTTTTTTAAGCCCCCAAGCCACAGCTGATGGGAGGTTGGGAGAACATACCAGTACATGCTTGCCCTGTCCACATCCCCCTTCCTGGGAGTACTGCCTTTAGGGTGTGTAGGTAGCAGACCTGTATTTGGTTGGGTATAGCCTTCCTCGATTTCTTACCAATCTAGTTCTTTAGTTATCCAACCCGACAGCAGTAGGAAAAAAAACCCCAAAACCGAACACCAGAAGTACCTTCTGGAGGCACTCTGGACCACTCGTCAGGTCCTGTGGCTCGAGTTAGCCCAGAGAGAGGAGATGACACTGGATGAGATTAGTCTATAGCAATTTTCTGTTTTTAAGCTGAAGAACAAATCCGTAATTTTCACCTCACAGTCAGTATTATGGGGCGACTGCAAAGACATTGCCATCACATTTATTTTTAAGTTATTTAAGAACTTAATATGCAAAGGGACATTGAGTCTCATACAATTAGTTAAGTCTTAAGCCTCTAAGAGAAGCGATGCATTGTTCCTCATGCTTTCACCTAGAAGGAAACTGCCACGCAGATGTTAAGTCTTACCAACTGAAAAAAGCGAAGGTCTCAGTTTCAGCTCTCAAAGACCCAGCTACACGCCAGGCCTGTGCCAGCCACACTACAAGCACTTGCAAGATGATTCGCTCAGCTCCGCCGGTGTTCCATTCATCCTTTTCTGTTTGTACAGCCCATGTTTAACCTCAGCTCCATTTTCTTTTCCACTATTTCATTGTGAGTGGTTTACTAACTAGGAGGTTCTTTATTAAGCACTTGTCTTTTCTACATTCATCCCATTTCTGTCTTTCAGCCCAGATCTACGCATTTGATAAGTGAGGAACCCGTCTTTGGCTGCTTATTATCTATATGCCAATTCTCATGTTCTTTGTGCTACCATGTATATTTGCAGTTAAAGGCTTTTTGACAGCCTACTATTATATGCCACAGATTACCCTTTCCCTCCAAGTTTGCAGTTATCATCCTCTGAAACAGTAGGAGACAGCAGATTTACTGCCGTTGATAAGAGATCAGACACCAACCACAGAAGGAATTTAATTCCTTTGTAGGCTTGACATCGCTAAGTCTTTGCAGCTTATGGTCAATTCTCACTCCTTCCTACTGTGTCCAATACTCCAAAATCAGCATTGTTACTCTAAGTCTTACTTATTCTCATGGTTTTTCCCTAATAATGGTTCTCAGCATCTGCTTTCTAGTTGCTTTTATAATATAGCCCACTTTGAGCCTTTTGTGGCCTTGGAAGCGATGTTTCCTTCAAATGTTTAACAGATGAGATATCTTAAAAAAAACCAAACAAAACAAAACCTATCTGCTGTTCTAGAACAAAATTGTAACATCATAACAAAAATATATAACTTCAACACTAGAATGAGATTATCCACAGTTTTCTGAGCATGCCATAACTTAAATTGGGAACATACTCTAAATCCCCAATATTTTCCTCCAATCCTTGTCACTCTGAATCTTTCTGAAACACTACCTTTCTATAAAACATGGCCTCATTCAGAGCAGAATTGGAAGACTACACACTGTGAACAAGCATTTCATCTATAAACAGATTTTCACAGGTTTCAGTAACATTGATTTTCAACTTCCCTCCTAAAAAAAGTCTGTTTAGCAAATCAAAGACCAAGTACCCCCTGCTCCTTTTTTAAACTTTATCAGAAATTTTGCCAATGTACTGGATATTAGAGTAAGATTATGTTTTCCAACACAAGCAGTAATTGGTAATGTTTGTCAGACACCAGGCTTTAACCATGAACTTAGAAGCTCAGGAGAGAAAGGCTAGACTCATCACCAAGATACTGATAATTAGGCCTTACCCGTACTGTAATTTCTTCTTCCCTCCCATGAATACATTTATCCTACAAATTCCAGGTGTGGATAGCTCTATGGACCAGAAACTTCAAATAAGAACAAACTAAGGACCTAATAATCTGTCAAAATTACCTCTCCCAAATAGTACACTTGACACTCAAAGATCAGAATGGTTTAAAGGTGCTGGCAGAATCACAAATAGGTTGAAAATCCACCTCAAGAATCCAGCTGCAGATTAAAACTGAGAATTAATCACAGCAAATCAATTAGNTTTTTTTGAAGTAACACAGGCCAAACACTCAGACTAGGAATTTCCAATAGCTCAGGTCAGGACAGAGTTGCGTTGATATTACAAAATCAGTATTAACAGACAGAAATGAATGTAAGTTAAGCGCACGTTACTTATAAGCTGCTTTAATTGTACAGCTGGTTTACCTACAGGATTGCTTATGGTACTGCAGCAAAAACCTTAAGGGTTTTTTTGGAAACGTAATCAATACAGTGCTTGGTTCCACTGAAACTCAGTGGCTTTTCCACCTCAGACCTGGGCGTGCCTGTGATTCCATGAACTGCTAAGAGGCCCACAAAAGGTAATTCAGTCAAAAAACTTTGCATTTTCTATACAGGAGTAAATATCCCAACCAGAAAGGGATCTGCAAATGAATAATGGTTGGGGAAGAATAACAACTCTGAACTAGTTTGAAAATTCTAGCTAGAATATGTTTTCTACATTTCAGCCCATTTCACAACTTTGTCACTTGTTCCAAATTTTAGCACTTTATCCAGAAAAGCATCAACATACTGGATCTTTAGGCCAGTGCTGACAAGTATAACAGGTCCTCAGATTCCCCTTTTAAGTACTTTGACTAAAGCCAATCTCAAAATACAGATAAGTACATGATCAGTTTTCTATAATGTAGTTCTATCCAGTAAAATTGCCATTGTAAGTCGCACTAGTTAAAATACAACCTTGCCATCTCAAGTAGCACGGCTTGAAACCTATTTTCTTTAAAAGCATACTCAGTTTTTCAGTCTTCACCATTTTTCTAAGCTCATCTTGCACCAAAATGACAATCATCCCTTACATAAAATATGCCTCTCATTAGAGCAGTAGGACTATTTAGGTAAGCTTTAGATAAGACCACCCCGGGATCTGGCTTATATTTGTTTCTTTCAAAACACATTCAAACTGAAACCAAAGTTTTGCAGCGCTGTCTAGAAGGAGCACTTCTCTTCTGCTTACTGCTTTGCTGACAAGACGTCAATGAACAAAACGTGACAGAAAACAGACACCTAAAAGTGATTTTTTTTTTAAACCGTTAAAGAAAAATAATCTAGCACTAAGTACTTAAAAAAACCCCACAAAAAATCCCCCAAAACCTCAAAACCCCCCAAAAAATTAACTCACCCCACACTAGTTCAAATAGTTGAGAACTCTAAAATTGTTTTCCAATTGACCCGAACTCCTTTCCATTGTAAGTTTTATTTTACAGCTTTTATATGCACATCTCTATCAAACAACACAGCACAAAGATACCAAGCCTGACACCAATTCCTCCAATGAGACTGGAAAATCTGTTTGTTTTAATCAAATTTTATAGACTAGTTTTGTGGCTAATGTTTACTTTAACGAATCCTAACCACTCACCAGCTTAAATGAAATGAAAAAGCATCCGAACTGCATGCATTTCAGAACTTACTCTTGTGGGGTAGACCTTTACTTTTCCTTAAGCGGATGATTGTCACATTTTAAGATTCTGCCTTTCTAATAAGCCCTACTAGTCTAGGAAACTGATGCCACCCTAGTGCACTGCAGCCCACTGTACATCCCTGATCATCCCAGGGAGCTACAGCTAAAAGATGATTTTTGTGGGAGCTGTTTAAAATTCAAGAGCCCAGTTGTGAAGATGTCTCAAGTCATTTCTCTAACCAAGATGCAAAATATGTCCGATATATCCATTTATACTTACCAGGGAGACACTGACACTACAGTTGTTTTTTATCTTTTTGTCTTCCAGTTTATATACTGTGGAATACTCTGGTCTGCAATATATATGTTACCACTCACTACCACTCAGCAACTGCTATCTTATACACAGAAAGAATATCTTATACACAGAAAGCTAGCATTCAACTGGGTAAGGGAAAGTTATTAGTAAACTAGTTCAAATTCAAAATTAAAAGCAAGGATTATTGCACAGAATAATACCAAAATACATTAAGCTGACTGTTGTGCTCTATGCGTTTCTTCTAGCTTTATTGTTTAATGAAGAAAAACAGAATTCAAAGCACGAACAGATTGTAAGAAAGCAAATAGAAAAGCACTCTGCACTTGGCTGATACTTCTTATGTACCTTAAAAGCTCTCTGTATCATACTGGTTTCAATCACCGCACAGTGGTGGGTGCTTCAGAATCTCGGATTCTAAACACAATCTACCCAGAAGATCAAAACTCAATTTTGAAAATGGCATTAATTCACAAGTGAAAATGATGTTCAAAAATAGAGGTCACTGTAAAGCAACATGCTTTGACTACGTTCAGAATTTTTTCGTCTCCCAGCATAAAATGCATGTAATCATGTAGCTACCCCTATTCAACCACACTTATTATTTCTTGAAAGATTAGCTGCACTTTGTACCTTAAAATAAAACTGTCTTGTTTGGGTGTGCACATTACTTGTTAGATTTCACCGATCAGATTATATTAATCGTTGTTGCCATACAAACATTCAGTTCCTATTTACTTATTCATTATGATCTCTTTTGTGATGCCCACAGTAACACAACACATGCCACGTTAGGAGGTATTAACACTGCCCTTTATATTTCTGTCACAGCTGCTGAGACCTAATAAGCAAGAACAGAGAAAACCAAAATACCTAGTGCTAACTTAAGTGGAAGAGATCAAGGTCCCATTTTGGGTACACACATACAGGAAGGTGGCTATTAATGAAAACAGCATGGAAAGTTAGGTTAGCAAAATCCCTCACATCCATAAACTTCGTAAGGACTGAACCCTTATTTTCCAAAGCAAGCACTGTAACGTAGTATTTTACAAAACAAAGCAAAGTTAGGTGTCTTCTGCTTGAGTGATCTATCTAGAATAGCTTACATTTCAGCCCAAATATCAAACTAATTACGGAAAAGAAATTTATCACAGCATTTTATATTAGCAAGGATTTATTACACACTCCATATACTTATCATACCCATTACCTGTCTAGTGACTAGCTCTTCTATTAAACTTAAAAAAAAAAACAAAAACCAAACAAACAAAAAAAGGACCATGTAGTAGCTTTCCTCATGAGCTATAAATGCACCACAGCAATCACTATTGTGGTTCTATTTCAAAAAGAAAAGAAAAAAAAGGAAAAAAGACTGCAAAAGTAACAGCAGCACAGTTTATTATTGTACTTTTGGGGCCTCACTGGCCTCCACATCAAGAACTCCAGGATCAGCACATCTGAAGCTTTTAATACGATTTCAGCAGCTGCCATGACAATTTCAATTATCATTTTATATATGAAAGGGATATTTTTAATTCTTCCAATTTGCATCTTGTAAGTGAAATTGAAATTGGCAGAATAGCAACTAACCTATGCTAAAACCCAGACACGCATTACCATATTGCTTCAGTTTAAAAGTAATTAAAACAATTTAGATTATAGTTTGGGGTTTTTTTTTTAAATATATATATAGATATACATTATAGAGGACATCTGGAGCTTGTCTGTTTTGCCAGGATTTAAGCAGGGATTTAACTGGCAATATGCCAACTTTTATGTTTGCCTTCTAATAATTAAAAATTAGAAGAATTAAATCCTCTTTTTTTTTTAAACTCCTTTTAAAATTATTTTTTACTTTCTTTTGAAGAGACACAGGTCTAAATAACAAACAACAATAAAAATCTAGCAATAAGTGACAGTTAATGTTACTAAACAGAATTTCTACAGAGTAATTGCTTTGTTTAAACACATACAGTATTTTTTTTCAGTGTTTTATTATGAACAGTACTTTTTTTTTTTTTAATTGTATCAACCAGTATTAGAGGCAATAAAGACGAAAGAGGTCCTTCTCACTGCTGAACTGACAAACTTCAAATCTGATGCTAAGACTTACTTTCGTTACTTATTTTAGACACTCTTTCTTTAACTGCATCAAGGCAGTCTAGTGATGCTTTTCATAAGGCCAACACGAAGTAATTACAGCAGGTTTCAATAATCAAGCAGAAAATCTTAAGAAGTAATAATACGAACCATCATGCCATCCACCCTCTATTACAAATCTTTGGAATGAATGTAAAGGTTGGTTTGATGAACAACCCATTATACATGAACTAGCATTTTCTCCAGTTCTACCACTGTAGTACTTCATAATTGTCCTGGTTTGAGGACAGAGTGAGACATAAAAGATCTGACTTCATGTGTTAAAACTACACACACAACAGCAGCAGTATGATGAACACCAATATAAAATGCTCCTGGCTATTTTTAAGGGACAGTACCCTTCAAAGAGCTTCTAATTTCATCTAACACATGGTAAATCTGGCACAGATTTCTCATCAAATCAACCCTGAAATCATAGTTTGAGTCAAGTGATTATGAACATTAGAGGAATCGTGTGGAAGACATGGGCTGCATGAGTAACACGAGAAAAGTTGGACTACTGAAAACAGAGAGACATATTTCAGATAGGTTCCTCCAGTTAAGGGAGATTCTTGTCATTAAGAAGTGGTGCTTAATGAGCAGGTAAGACCACCTCTAATAGTACTCAGACTCTCTATTGCCAACATTTACTTCCTTCCCAGCATCAACCTGCTTCACTTGCTAATAGTGAACTGAAAGCGGAACACATCTTTTATTCTCCATACACAGAGCGCAATTATCTCTGACTATAGAACTTCTAAAACCAATTACGAAATCCAAAATCAAGTTAAACACCTGACATCAAAGTGAACATGAATGGCACTTTGAAAATATAATGGTTTGAACTCACTGCTAATATAATATACAATAAAGGAAAACTAATTATCCTATGAAATGTAATTTCAAGTCAGGAAAAAATCCCTAAAGAATACCTTACTGTGATGTGTGGTGTCACAAACCATAAAAGTAACACTGCCTAAAGAGTCATAAATTGTATTTAATGTTTCAGATAGTCTAAGTTTCACCTAATGTTTCTCATTTCAAAAATGGAAACCCCTGCATACATTTTAGTTTGAAGACTGTACTCACCTGTGAAAAGGAAAAAAATCAAGACCATGATCATTGTGTAACCGAAGTATAAAATGGTGCTAGCGGTTCCTGTTATCTGGAGTTTAGAGAAGAAGTAATGAACTGCATAGATAAACAGATAAACTGCTGTAAAGCTGCTCGTCAGGAATGATCGCCACCACCAATGATAATCCTGAAAGAACCAATAAACCATTCAGGAAGAGATACCACATAGACAAAAGAATATAAGTAAGCTGGTATTGTCTTATGAAATACGTTTAATTCTCCAAAATTTATCTCAAAAAAAGAAAAATTCCAACATATTACATAGCTTTTTTCTTTCTCAAAGTCAGCTGTATTGCTTCCACTATGAACACGAAATTATTCTAATATTATGGCTAATATTCTAATATCTGCCGCAAATGGTGGATTTTGAAGCAAAAGGCACATTCCAGAAGAGTGGCTAAGATAGGCATGCCAAGCACTGACAATACAATCCATTTGCAGTGTCCAGCACATCACAGTATATGGAATACCGCAACTCTATTTCTAACATCTTCCAGATAAAAGTGGTTTCTACATCAAAACTCTGCTTTTTACCTCTGCACACAGATGGAAGTAGCACAGCAAAACTGTAGCTTCCGAACACGTAATTAGAAGAATTATAAAAACTAGGAACAGGAATCCAAACATGTAATACATCTGGTGAGACCTAAAATAAAAATAAAAAATAAAACCAAGAGTCTCATTATTGGTTGAAGTTCTCAGTTAGTGTACAGCGTCACACTGACAGATGCTAAGCAAATAAAAAAAACAAAGAACAAAAAAACCCCAAACCAAAAAACCCCACACCACTGGGGTAACTTTGTCTATACCACTATTGTCTGATTCATAAGAAGTTTTCTTTATTTGAATGTAGTCTATAAATATGCATTCATTTAAGCTAGCAGTAATAAAACCACTGCTTTACAGAGCAATGCTCAAAGTCTTCAACTATGCTTCCCCTGAAATTACCATCTATAAACTTCCACAGAGAACCTTTATGCGCAATTTCCACCAGAGATTTTATCACTTCAGGTCTCCGCTGAGAGGACCTTTAGCTTCCCCGACTCCCGCCTCACCTGTACTCTTCCCTAATTACAATACCCACTTCCCTCCTCCCACTGCAGCCAAGTTTTCCAGGTGTCTCTGCATCTCCTCCCTACACCCAACCAGATGCTCTTCACTCCCAGACCAAACCTGACTCCAAGCCAAGGGCTAAGCAAACACAAAAACACTCACAAAAATAAATGTGAGGGAAATAATGTCATTTACTTTTAATCTGGTGTCTTTCAGATAAGGGAAGTAACCAAATCAACTTTATTAAGTGATGGTGACAAATAATGCCGTATAAGATTTGACGGAGGGAGTACCGGTTGCACATTCCCTCCATGCTTCCCTTCCATAGGATAAACAATTCAGGAATTCAGTAATTTCAACTACAAAAGCCCAGAGCATACCTGTTTGTCAGCCAACTACATTTTTCAGCATAGCTACATTACATGGTTTCTACTTTTGTTGAGGACTAACGTGAAAGGGTAACGTACCTAATATATTTGCATTAAAGAATTGATTTAGAAAACTGTTCTGTAAGAAAACTCAACATAAACAGAGGATACCTTATAAACCTGGCACCTTCAGATTAATCTTTTCCCTTGGATAACAATATATTACACATTTCATGTTTACATTGTCAAGGTTAAGAAAGATTGCACTGGTTTAATTTTCCATGCACCTGCTTGACTAGGTTTTGACAAGATTTAGGAGTGGTGTGGATGTTTCACCGGGCGTGGAGCCTTTGTTTTGCAGAACGTGGAATCCCAAAATCTTGACCCGATTCTGATTGAACAGCTGAAACTGCTAGATCATATTAGTTTCATAAATCATAATATAGTTACACACGGGATTAAGCTCCACCTAACCACAACAGCAAGAAAACATGTTTGTGCTGTTCAGAGCCAGAAAGATAAAACAAGAAAACTGGGCTCTAATTTCACACTTTGCAGTTGTCAAGAAGAACAACTAATTTTGTAAGTTCTAAGCACAAGAATAAATATACAGCTTCTGGAAATTTCACAGAAGTCTGCAAGAAGATAAATATTTTTAAATATTGAATTATTCCTTATATATTCCTTATATTAATTGGTTTGGGATGTTCAAACTTACTGTGTGTTTATTATCAAACCACCATAACTAGAACAACAACAAAAAAATTATACTCACCAAATGCTATTCAGAATGAAAAAAAGCTGAATAAAAATACAGCCAAAGGGCAAGATACCACCCATTATGATACCGGGCAATGGCTTTGTGAAAAAGGACTGTTCCGGAATTTGGCGAGGAATCTGGTTTGTACGAACTGGATGTTCAATAGGCTTTGGAAGAAATTAATATGATTAAAAGATAAGTTGTTACATCATAAAAAAGATTACTTTTCCGTAATATTAGCATCTAAAGATTCAATGAATATAACTTTATTTTCATCCATAAGCCATCACAAGTTACCAAACCAAAAAACTACAAACTTGATACCCATTGTTAGGAAAAAAACACACATGCTTTAGACATTCCCATTACTGGTCAGTAAGCAAGTCAGAACACGAAGGAAAGAAATCTGTTCAGTTCTTAATACATTCCCCCCCCCCAAAAAAAAAACAAACCGAACACCTTTTTCTTAGTTGTCTGGCATTTTTTCAAACTAGTAAAGTACAAATTGCAGTACTTCTGAAGTACTACTTCAAAAATGAAACTGCTGAGGTATTGCTCCCATACAAAAGGCAAGAAAGACCTCCAAGAGCACTATTAAATTCTCATTCTAATGAATGGATAGGAAAAAAAAAAGTTTAGCAAGACATTACAAACATATACTCAATTTCAAAATCACGAAACATCAGTTTACAATCACAGGGCCATAGATGTTTCAATCCAACCAGTTGTTGTATGCTTAGGGATTCAGTGGCTCAACTACAGAGGACTGGTGTATTTCAAACCTGTATTCAATGAGCCCTACCTTCTCTTTGAAGCCAAAATATGCACCAACAAAGGTTAGCGGGACTGAAATTCCAAACCACATAGCTAGGATAGCCACCAAGGTGCCAAAAGGGATGGCGGCTGAGGATCCTTTCACCCACAGAATGAGATTCATAATGAAGAAATCAGCAAAGACAATCCTGAAAAAAAGATCAGAAAAGATACTAAAATATTCAGAAAAGAATAAATACCAGTTAGAATTAAAAACCATAAACCAGTTAAACTTCTGTACCAGAAAAAAGTATCTCCTTGCAATCTTTCATTCCTTAACAACCCTAGTTACTTTGAGGAATGGTGCAGTTAATGCAAAAATGCTTGCAAAATCCAATGCTTCTAATGCAAGTATCTATGGTAGAGACGTTATTAAAATAAAGACTCTGGCACATAAAACCCAAGAGTAACAGAAACATTCCATTGTAAAGATCTATACAAAGAATGCAAAAAGATAAAATGAATAAAAAACCCTCTTATCTGAATCACCATTCCTATTATTGCCAGTCATTTAATACCTTTATTTAGGTCCTTTATAATCAGTAAATTCCTTCTGAAAAAACAGTGATAGCAAAGTCTCCTGTTTAGGAAGCCAGACAACAAACTTAGACCTTGCTGCAGCACGTGTCACTGCAACATGGCAGAAGGGTAGATTAAAGGGGGCTCTTCTCTACAACAAGAATCTTTGTATTAACACCTCATGGAGTTACGGAGTTAAGTTGCCCACACCTTCGGAGAATTTAAATGACGACTGCATCAGTCATGTTTCCAGACCTGCTCTTCCCACCCCCCACAGTTGAGCACATCTGCCTCATGTTGTAAACATTCTGGGAAAACACTACAAAACAACTCCAAGACATACGATGAAGATTTCAAACATCCCATTCTGAAAGCAAAGCAAAACGTACTGCAAAGGAACCCCATACAAAGGCCTGCTTCAGTTGCCGTTATTCATGGATTCAGAGATGCATCCTGGAAAATTCAGGCTCAGGAAGGGCCCCTGCCAAGTGCAACATTGTCTGTGTTTTGTTAAAAAAGTGCTCCTAAGGCAGAATTTAAACTGCCCTGAAGTGGACACGCATCCTCCACTGTTTTTAATCTAAAAAGGAGGGGGGATGAGAGCAATAGACAGGCTCCTTTTTTCCTAGGAGAGGCCTTACACTTGCCAAAACTGTTTGGGGGAAGACACTTACTAAGTAAGCTCACCCAAGCAAGCCCTGGTGCAAGCATCTTGTTGAACAAAAAAATAAAAATCAAATCCGTATTAGAAGGCTTGCTAATCTTTATCATCTGCCCAAGCTCATAACACAGACCCCACTTACCCGCTCCAAAGTTAGAAAAACATACTGCAAATATGAACTCCCATCAGTCTACTGTGACTATAACGGCCTCAGGCTGTTTATGATATTATGCAAATTCACCGAACTAGCATAGCATAATCAAGACATCTGTTCCTATTCTACCATCCCCAATCATTTTACTTCCTCTGCGAAATTTAATTTATTTGGGAGTTTAAATGATCAGCATGGTATTTCTTCCACCGATAAATATTTTCTTCTCTCTCAAGATAGTATCTAAATGACAGCAGGGAGACTGAAGCACATTTTGTTTAGAAATAACATTTCCTCATAGAAACACTACACTCTGTTGCTATTGAATGCATTACATTTCATTTGATGAAATTCTACTATACTCAAAACCGTATCACGTTTATTTATTCTGGGCTTTTTTGGGGGGGGAAATACCTTAAGAAATTATTTATAACCTTTTCCTCAACCTTTGCCAAGGACATCTGTCAAAGGGTAGCTTCATGTACCCAAAGTTGCAACTAAGAAATAAGCAAGACTTGCGGCTTCTATTCCCTTTCTTCATTGACCTCATTCTCACGGGAGGTCTTGACAGCTATGAGAAAAGGAAAGGCAGGAGAGTCATCAGCCTTCCCAAGCATGACAGCATTGGCCGTAGTATGATGCACGCTACGTTTCGTATCCGAAACTGGACACTACTGACATTTATACAAAAATTATAACACATTTAAGAGAATCTCTGCATTATTCTCACCCAGAAGCATACTAAACACCTACTGTTTAGTATAGCAGTATATAGCTATTTGCTTAAAGAAAAAATTTCTAAATGATATTTCCTGTGTCCTTTCCAGTAACATGGTTAGAAGACAACACTGATCCTCTAACTAAGGTAAGAGAGGCTCTGCCTAAAGCGCTGTCTCCCCCTGTTTACAGAAGAGCACTACAGACACTTCAGAGTTACCACAAAAGCACGTACTTCCTAACAAAGTGACTATTACCAGTTAAGACAGCATTACCCAGAACACAGTGAGTGCTGCAGTACCAAATTGGAATTACCCCACCACTATGCCTCATGTTCTAGAGCAGTGATTCTCAAAGGCTGTGACACTACCTTGCAGGAGAGTCACATCATTCCTCCTGTCCTCCCACCTGATTACAAAACCAGATGCTACGAAGCTGTGTTCCAGAGCACTAGGCTCCGTCTCCTCAGAATTCACTTTTCTTTATATTCAGACAGGCAATATACAAAAGAAACCACAACTTGGAGAACAAAGAAAATGATCACACAAACAAGCATCATAACAATTGACTTTCTTCCCCCAGCTCCTTCCCACCTGAGATTCATTTATACTTAAGAATAAAGGAAAGAATGAGGAGAAATACTACTAACCCAGGGCAAAGCAGAGCTGTAAGCAAAACGTTTGTCTTCCACTTCTCACCTCTAAATGCTGAGGGGGAAAAAAGGAAAAAAAATTTCAAGTTCAAGACTTTTTCCAACTGTTTTGCAGTCTGGCAGCAAGAAGCAGATTTGTTGGTTGAGACGCCAGCTCGAGTCTGAAGTTTATATTAAGCCCAGTAATTCTGAATTTAACCTGCTGTGTCACATTAAATAAAAGCATGTACTTACTCTTGTACATTCTAGCAGACACGTAACCAGCTGGAGTTCCCAGTAAAACCCACAATACAACCGCACAGGTCATCAAAGCACCACGGTTGGCAGGAGAAAGAAAACCAAGACAAGCTAGGACTAAAGAGACAAAAAGATTTAGTCAGTTGCGGACACATGTCAAAATTCCCCTGCAACACATATCACACTACAGGTTTATCCCTTTCACTACGAGATACTTAAATAAAGACTATGTGCATAAGCTCTCACATATCGCCATCACATGATCATAGCCCTGACGTCACCATTTCATTCATAATAGTGCATTATTTCCACCTCATCTTTTAAATAAAAAGTTTTTCGTAGCCAAAAGACTGAAAAATAAAATGCCACACAGAGACAAACAATGAACCTGAACCAAATTTCAGCTTGAAATGTCTGCTTCCAAAATTCTATAGCCCTCCTGTAAATACACATGGACAATACTTACACATTCTAAGTAACAAGGGACCTCTAATATGTGGCATAAGGGACATCTGAGAACAGTAGGTCTGGAGAAGCCAAAAACTTTGACAGAGCTAAGGGTTTTTTTACTGGGGAGTCGTTGGGATTTTTAGGTTTGTTTTTGGTGGATTTTTTTTTTTAAAAAGGCAGAAGTAAGTGTGAAGACAGAAGATCTCAGACATATGAGTCGCTTGAAATTCCACAAAAGGCTCTCAGCCACCAGGATGGACAACACTTTATGCAAGAATGTGCTATCCTAAAAATAAGCCTCTTTAATAGAAGACAGCTGCCTGTGTCCCAACTAATTGTAGAGGCCAGCCCAGAGATATTCTCAGAAAGGGAGTTTGTCAGTGATCTCCAGTGGGAAGTTTTATTTTTAAACAGAAAAAGGACTTTTTTTTCCCCACAATTTTTTTTCTACATTTCCTGTGCAACCAGTGTAATTATTGCAGTTAAGTAAAAGAGCTGTGATTAACACTGAAATTCAAGCCCATCAAGAAAATTCTATTACTATTATAGCATCACATAATGAATAGGAAAAAAAAAAGGCAGCTCCTCTATCAAAGATAAAAAAATCCAAATAAAACCTGGAAAGAAGAATTCAAAAAATATCTTTTTTTGTAATAAATATCAGTAAACTTCCCAATTCTATTGTACAGTAAGAAAAGGAATGGTGATAAACTTTATAGACAATGTATAATAAAACACCAACTCGTGACAGGTTACAGCATCACACTTGTATACAGCTATTTATGGTAGGCTCTCATCTCAGCGTTGTGTCAGTATTATTTCGTTGGTATGCATTCTTGCTCTTATTTCTGCATGGCTGCAGGCTGTTGTGTCAAACATATTAGATAGAAAGTGTTCTGAGAACATTAAAGCTTTGATTACATGTCTTTGAACTTGCATTACTGGATCCTTGGATAATTTACACCATGACAAACTGTTTTTGTTTTTGTTTTTTTTTTTAAAAAGAATCTTCTAACAAGGAAGCTTCATTTCTGCAATCATGAAGAATCTGAATTAGCCCAGATACCACTACGCTTTGAACAACTCTGCTTACAACAGCGTTACTGAAGATATCTAGATTATTATTATGAAACAGCATTAATATTTTATTTACTAAAGGAGGGACTTCATTTCCAAAGAAGGCTTCTATCATTTGTTTAATAATATTGCGTCTTTTTTAGACTATTGCACTACAAACACTTCACCTTAATAAAGTTACTTACATAAAGTAATAAATGTCATAATGAAGATTTGCGTTCCTTGGCCCAAGAAGACAGACAGTAACATTCCCTTCCTTGGAGGTCTAAATACATCTCCATGAACCAGCTTCCAGCCAAATTCCTCTTGGGCATCTTCCTGTATAAAATCAACAACGTCTTTAGCAAAGATACATAATGCAGCAGTGAATTAACACAAACAAGATGCAAAATACATATTTAAAGTTTGATTAACTTCCAGTTTAGATCCAAAGACAGACTAATTGCATCTGATTCATCACGCATTGATTTTATAACCCCCTAATGGTTCAGTGAAAGAAAAAGGCAGGATTTATCAAGAAAATCCTCATCTCTTAAAGCAAGAAAAAACAAAACGTAATTAGCCAAACCACATAACTTCATTTGAAATTTAAACTAAAACAAAGCATTCCATTTAATTTAACTTGGATTATAACATTTCAATCTAGTTCACGCATTTGTTTTTTTGCTTCCATTACAAAGCACATCCCTCTCAATGACAATACTGGAAGAGAATGAAATGGTCCCTGCACTCCAGAAGAAAACCTGCTCCCCAGTATTACTAGGGGCAAGTAACAACACTCTTTGCCCCTCTGTCAGAGATGAGTGGATGGATGGATGGCATGGGGGGGAACCAAAAAAATCCAGCCCCTGAAGAAGACCACTCTCTTCTTCACAGAGTTAAAAACTGCAAGTTTCATTCAGCTCAGGAATACTGAGTTTAGTTCAACAGACTGCTTACCACTAGAATTGCAGCACACACAAAATAGGGTAAGAAAATATACAGACCAAATTGGCGAATGACACAGAGCACCTTAACTTGTGACAGATCATGTAGTTACACTTTTTTTTTTCTGGAAGATTATCTTTGTCTTCCCCGTACTGACATCTCTGCTTGCATTTGTTGGCTAGAAATTACTCTCAGAAGTCTCATATACTAATACAAAAATTGAAAACTATTAAACACAAGATAACACTTGGATAAACAACAGAAAAAAAAACTACAAAAAACCCACAACACCAAACCATGCCTGCAAAGAAAATGATATCAGGTATCTAGGTATAATTCCAACGTATCAGTGCTCTAGAGAGAAAGGTTTGTTTGGTTAAAGGAGCATAAGGACCACACTTTCCTGTAAGTTGTCACAATTAGTTCAAGTTCAGATGATGAGAAAGTTGTTGAGGTATGACAGAAGAAAGACTTTTCCCAGGTAGTTTTAAGTAAGAAATGAGAGAATTTAAAAGGTTACCATCTGAAGCAAATCGTTACCTGTTTTCAAAATGGTGAACGCTAAGGAGAAATAAATGCTTAGTACTTTAGTTCCTGACAGAACAAGGAAAATGTTGTGCAAATTTGGAATGGCTGGTATTAAATTTCTTATCAACACCTAATCTGGCAAATGCACTCAAAAGACTCTGGTTTTCAAACAGACTTTAAAACATACAGCTACACAGTAAATATCTTTGTTTAAGAAAAATAAAGAGAAAACAAGCTTGACAGACTGAGCCCCCTGATTTATATCTCTTATGGGCCTATGGGCCAGAGTGTTCAGCTCAAACCCCGATTTTTAATAAAACTCTTCCCTTACACGCCAAATTAGCTATGAGTCAGAGTATTTTCCAGCCTTTTGTTTAAAGAATTCAGCAGTATTTTACATTGCTAACCTTTACCATCCAAAGATGAAGATAAGAATTGTACAACTAATCTAAGTAGGAAGCTATACTTTATAGTTATAAAAAAATAATTGAGGAAAATCTAAAAAGATACTTTTGAATCTTGGCCAATATGTTAAAAATTTCTGTAAAATTTTTAAAGAAGTTTATAAACAAAGCCTCAAGCCTCCAGTTTCATTTATGTGCCTGTAAGAGCCAAGACAGGACTCCAAGATCTTTTATATGAGTAAAGCATATTTTGTGGCAGAAGTAGGTGATACTGAACATGCTCCTTTTACATCATTCTGTCTTCAGGCTTCACCTTGGCTCTCACTACCAGCTAGGCAAATAAAGAATACCATTTTGTAAACATGAACACAGAGACAATCCCACACATGCTTCTTAAAGATGTAACTGTAACATGACAAAAGTTTTGCTAATGCTTTTTTAAAGAATGTCGATTTTCACAGGGGTAACATGATCAATGCAACATTTGTAATGAAAACCTTGTAGGTATAAGTACCAAATTGTATGAATTTACCAGTGTTGCGTAATTCTCAAAGAAAAGTATGTTACACATTTGTTACCAAAACCCAACTACCCAGTAATTACTGCACACCTGTAGTAATCCTCATCTGATCCATTCGTATAGTTCTCAAAATACTCTAACAAAGATGCAAGTCCCCTACACTCAAGCAGACATCATCAAATAGACTTAAAAAAAAAAAAAAAAAGAGGACAAGAGTTTTGCCTCTCACTGTTGAAAAGATATTGACACGAATTCTCTTAAGTTCAGCTCAGGAATTCTCTCATAGTCACAAGACACTAAAAGTAATCTAATGATTTCTAAACACTTCATTAATGTACGTCTCACTAAGTCTACATCACACTAAAAGCCAGTTGGTATTAGCTGAATGCTAAACGCGCATACTAAGACCACAATCACTGGCTTGTGCATCTGTTTCTCTTCGAGTAGAATCACTAGCATTCTCTAAGAGTGAGATACTAATTTACTTCACTGCAGCTTCCTCAGCCCAGGTCCTCTTTTGCACAATTATTTCACACCTTTTTAAATCGGCTCCTTGAACTGCAACAGATCTTTAAGTCTCTTACAACTGACAAGAAAATAAAAAAATTGTGCTTTTTTGAAAGTCACACCTATCCCTGCTGTTATCCATAAAAACTAATCAAGCTTCTACAAGTCTTGCTCTTTATCACATTAAGAATGACCAACTAATAAAGACAAGACAGTATAAGATATTGAACATAATTTAATTGAGAGATCAAACAGGAGCTTCACAAAAACAATCAGTTAAAGGATGTGAAAAATTATTCCACTTTAATTACTGTCTGGATTTGCATTAACAAAAGATATTAAATATCAAAACCACAAAGAAGAATAAAAGTACTTTCAGATGTTTTAGTTTAAATATGAAACATTGAAACATTTTTGAGCATTTTAAAGTATTTCTTTATCCAGACAGCACCAACAGTGAAAATTCAAACCTTTGTAGTATCTGACATTATTTCTCATCTTTGACGTGCAGATACCACTTTTACCGATGAGAAAGAGTAATTTTTACTCAGCCTTTCACTCACAATCAACTGGTCGTCTTTTTAACTCACAATCAATTATATTCTCTTCCACCAAGACTTGCTACCCACTATAGGGACCTGCCCCTTTCCCATTTTAAGGAGTACATACTTCAAAAGAACTCGCAACACCTTCAGTCAAATGCCAACCAGCTCCAGTCACTATGTTAAGTCAGACAAACCAGGCTCAGACTGACACAGTGATCACCAGGAGAATTAAAATAAATAAATAAATAGATAATTTATACACACACCAAGTAGTTCTAACAGATCTAGAGATCAGAAGTTGTGTTGCACATGAATTGCAATATTATGATTTCCTAACTGGAGACAAAGTACGCAATTCTACCACACTTTCTAGCCACAGACAAAAGGCAACATCAATTTGCATTAGTCTATGTTAATCAGAATCTCTACCATAACATTTAGCATGACAACTACTGAACCTCAAACTAATTTCACTCCATTTTGATGCCTTTTGCAATAATCATCCGATACAGGTTTGTGGGTTTTTTCTTTTAAATACTCTGCTTTATGAAGTTGCATAGCATCACACTTCTCATGAAATTCAGACCATAAATTTTCCAAACTTCACAAGTCACGTGCGAGCACACTTGCTTTCTGGCCAAGCTATACTACAAACTACTATAAAGAAATACCACCTTGGAACTGGAAAAGTTACAGCAATTGAGCTTCCTAACGCAGCTTCATTACAACGGGGACAATACTTGGCTGCAGTGGTTTTAAGCCTGATCTCTTCAAGAGGGGAGAAAACCGTTATCAACAGAAGTACACAAGTTTGGTTGTTCAGGCTACTAAACATATTTTCAGAGAGAAAATATGCCAGAGTGGGTAGCAAAGTCTTTGCTTCTGTGCTACAGATGTCTCTGCAACAGATACAGCACAGGTCCCGTGCTAAAGCCACATAATGTGACTTAAAACAGGGCTGCATTGACAAAGGTATCTTATGTATAATCCCAGGTTGAAGGAGTCAAAGAATCCCTCAATGGTTGACGCCGGAAGGGACCTCCGGAGGTCCTCTTGTCCAAACCTCCTGCTCAAGCAGGGCCACCTAAAGCAGGCTACCCAGAACCACGTCCAGATGGCTTTTGAGTATCTCCAAGGATGCAGATTCCATAAATAACACACCAGCTGCTTGGACCAGTGTCATACCACCAGCTACACGTCCCAACTGAGTCCATAATACAACCACAGGACTCAGGAGCAATGGCCACATCTTGATGATGAAACAACACCAGAACACTTTTCAATGTCTGCACCATGTCTTGTGGCTGTTGGTATATTGTGACAGTATTTATTAAAAAAGAAAAAAAAAAAAAAAGAGGCTTTCCTTGGTCCCTTGAACAAAGGGACTTACATTTCAGATTTGAGTTTGCTCACTACCAAAAAGTTTCTGTGAATCACTCCACATACTTCTAAAACCTAAAGCTGTCCTTGCATATTACAAGTTCACCAAATAACGCTAGAAAAGTTAAGACCATCACATCTGCCCATGTATTCCTGCTGTTAAAAAAGATAAAAAGCAACAAAGCTATTTTTAACCCCCAGATACTTTAGCATGTATCAAATTCCTGGTAGTTATACATCTCTTTAGATTGTATTCAAAACTAATTGATAGACATCGCTATGGCCAGAAAAACATGCTCATGTAAAAGCTGTAAATCTTACTCACAGAAGAGTCCATCTGGTTGTATCTTGCAATATCTTTATGAAGAGTCCTCAGGATGATCATAGCCACCATGCCAGATAAGAAGAGAACAATTACGAGGGAATTCATTATACTGTAGACAAAGAAAAAATCAAACTTTCAAACCACTTATTCAGGTTTCAGGACATGCACTCCCAACTCAGACCACATTTACAGCTCAACTCTGAGGAACAGCCTTAGATATTCAGACCTTTTAGTATTTTCCCCACACACAGCAGATAAACTGTTTTAAGTTGTGTACCTTTATGATTTCTTAGGAGACAGAAGTGAGAAGAATAATATTTTATGATATATCGTTAATTCTCAAGACAGTTACATATTGCTGTTCTTTATTTTCCTCCTTACATAGCTCAGAAGTAATTTCCCTAGTGAAACAGCTTTTAAAGCAGACTATCAACCAATGAAATCTACATCATGCTATTTAATATTTTGTAGACATATTTAATCAGATTAGCCTTTTCAAACACTTCATGCTGCAAAACATTAGCATTCCAACATAAATTATGTAATTACTTTATATCATTTGCGTGGCATAGAGGGAAGAGCTTTTAATATACATCTTTTACTCGTAAAAAAAAGCTGCTCTTTTTACTGTAAGCAGCTGCTGAGTACAAAACATGCAGTACACATGTACCTCTCACTTGGCAGTTAGAGAAAGCCAGACAGTAACCATAAGAACACTGCAGAGCAGCGACGTCTCATAAGTTCTACAGAATGGAGATGATAAAGTGAAACGATGGAAGCTGCTTTCCTTTTGGACGCTAATGGTCCGTGCCTTTGGTGAAATGCAACACTACAGTTGCTCCCAAGAGATGGAAGACTGATAAAAGTTACTTCACATATGAAAACAAGGAAGTTTACTTGCCTGAAAACTAACAGACTTTGTTCTGCCCACAGCAGAAGTTATATATCCCTAGAAGCACAAATAAGAACTCTCTGTGCTCACCTGCAAGGTTATTCACTGAATAAATGCAAATCTTACCTAAACCACTGGATGTTTGTATGTGGCATGGACTCCAAAATATAGTCCCATCTGGAAGCCCACTTAATATTATTCTTTTCCTATAAAGAAATTAAATAGCAATTAATAGAAACAAGTACACGTTTGTTGCACTCTCCGAGAAGGAATAAGCACAGCAAATCTCTCCCATAAACCTTCCATTCAGTATCAATATCTAAGCTTGGTATCAACCTTGGATGTCAGACCTCCCTCTTGCATTAATTCTTTTTCTCTCTTGAGCCTCTGAAAGAATATCTTGTTTATTGAAATCTGCTACCCACATCATCTACTTTCAACTGAGGCTTCACTAAGCCTCATCTTCCCATGATTCGGTATGTAGCTGCCTGCAGCTCCCAAATGCATGCCGAAAAAACAATCATGCCATCAGTACAAGATACTCCCAGCAGAGCACACTGATCTTGAAACTTCAACTTTGTTAAACATACTCTGTGTTTCTAGTTTCCCCTGGAATTTCTCTCTCTCATCATCTTTAATGTATTTAGCACGGGCTTCCTCGCTCCCTGCCATAATGCTGTCTGATACAGGCTATTTTCCACTCTGATTCCTGGCAGACAACTTTCTTTTCCAGACATCCCTGTGAAGGATTTAAAAAAAAAAATCATTCAGCAACTCCCACCTTTGAAAGATGCTTCCATTCTCTCTATGTCCTTCTCTAAATGCCTCATGTGAGAGCTGTACAAGTGATGATTCTTTCTGACCCCCAAGCCTTGTCCTCTACAGCTTGTCTCATGCCACGTACGTCTGCTGTCCTGCTACCAAATTCTACCTCCCAACTGGCATGAAGCTCTGCTGAACTTTTTCATTTATCCACGAGATGTTAAGTTTGTACAATTAATTCTCAAAATTTAGACTATGTCTCCAGCCTAGAATTTTTAAGTTCCGATTCATGTTCTGGATCAAGAACATGTAGCAATAAAGAACTGCACCAACACAACAAGGTGGCTGAAATTGCCCTAACTTGCTCTTTATCAGCCCCACCAGTACTTGATGACAGTAGTTCACAGGTGGTTGGGACAGAGTTTCAGAAGCGTGGTTCTAAAGTATGGTACTTGAGTACCAAACTGCTCACATGCTCACATTTTTGTACGCTTGTGTATTACACATTAGAGGCACGATTGTGTATAATTTTCATACACAGAGCTAAATACCTTGCCCATTTCAATCAATTAAAGCAGAGACCATAGCTTTCTCATGAGAAGTCACCTGCCATATTAGAAAGGACCATAGAACAGTTACGCATTTTACTGGTTTATGTATTCAGACTTATTGAAACTAATGTTCTCCTATTTAAAGATACTTTTCCCTGATTAATACTCACCGTTTAAGTTATTTTGGAACTACTGATAAGAAATACAATGTATCAGGTATTATTTCAAATCAAGGCTAACGGATAACCGAGAAAATAAGTAGTTTGGAAGTGCCTGGCAACTGAGACGTGCCGAGTGCCATCTGCTGGAAGTGCCCGGACGCAGGGCAGCTAAGCCTCACCTGCTCCACGCCTGAGAAAAAAGGAGTAGGTAACCCAAATGTGTAACACATTGCATGAATAACCAGACAAAGTTCACATTGCAATTCTAAATTGCAATTTATCATCAAGATTTAAACACAAATGTTAATAGACAGGAGGCTCATTCATGTAGTAAAATTAGAGAGTCTAAGGAGGATTGGGTGTCTCAAGGGAAAAGTAACAGGATACAGAACCTTGCACCTCAAGGTCACCGGTTCAAATCAAATTCAATTTGGTAGGATGAAAGCTGTTACCATATGACAGCTGCTTGACTGCCTGCACAAAATAAGCTGGTGGTCTCAAGCCAAATCTTGTAAGATTGGTGCCTTCCACCAGAAAAACAACCATGCTTTTGGGACAGACTGGAACCAAGGTAACAAGGTTTGAAGCAGCTTGAATCAACTTATTCTCACCCCCACAGGAGGCTCACTTTCTGTGCTGGAGTAAAGACCCAGTTGCAAGAAAGCCTAATTTCCTCCTGTAAATCATAACAGGCTGAATAAAGCATTAAAGTAAACAAAGATAAATGGCCACCTACTTAAAAAAGCTAGCGAATAAAATAAAAGCAATGCAAAATCAGACAAAACCTGCAATTTCACTAGAAAAAACAGCTTTACTGTATGCTAAAATTACCATTTAACATAAAAGCATCTCCAAATATAATATAAACATTTCTTCAACATGAGACTCGGTACCCTGACTGAACTCTGAAAAAAACAGAGCGCACCTCAAGGAAAACAACTTTTGCAGTTATTCAATCTACTACTTTTCTATTAGCAATAAAACAGGGCAAAAGAGGCTTTATTTATACGTTCCAAGTGTCACTTACACTACAGTAATGGAAAAGTAGTAGGTTTTGGGAAAACTGCTTCACACGACCATCCTTACAGAATTTACACTGCTTTAAGCCAGTTATGGCTATTAGCAAATTATCAAGCTGTTTTAATTTCATTCTTTGGGCCAATTACATATCCATGTAACAGACTCAATACTTACTTCAAATGTCACAGAGTAAGTGTAGATCAAATTCAGTTTACTGGTGAATTCTCCAGGAATCTCCATAGGTGGCCCTTCACAACTTAAGTTGTTCTCATCTGTATGTTTGTAGCTAAGGGGAAAAAAAAAAAGTTAAATAAAGTTGCATATGCCCTACACGATGAATCTTCACAAATTCTTTTCTAAGGCAATGAAAACAAGTTTTTATTTAAAAACAAAACAAAACCAAGGAGAGCTATGTATATCATTTTGTACCAGTTATTCAACTTCTCTGAGAACCTGCTTTTCTGTTCTTCTACCAACAAAGGTCGAAGATCTTAAAATATATTATTATTTGTGTTTGTAGCTGGAGATAATATGAGAAAAATAAAACCACGTATATAGTTAGACGTCATTATTCAGAACTTGGATCTTGGATCGCTACCCTACATTAGGCCAATACTTGTTCACACTTCTAGGCATTTGAGAACATTGTAAATAAAGTTGTTTCCTAAGCATGTGGGAGATGAGAACCGCAGACCTCTGAAAGGTCATGAGATGTGGTTTCACCCCACCCACTTTTCTGCCATGATCAGAATGAAGTCCTAGTCCTAAACTAAAATACTGCTTGTTTAACAGGGCTGCAAAGTCTGGAAATCTTTACCTGGTAAGACGCTAAGTTTTAACACAAAATACTCCTTCTCTGCCATCATGCCTTCCCTCCACATTTAAACAAGACTGCATTACTGGTGAGGGACTTAACCTCAGTGTGCACTTGTCAGTAAGGGAGACAGAGAATTTCTTCGCAATTTCACAGGGGTTCTCACCTTCCCTCAAGTTTCATAAGGGTGCTTCATTTTATTTTGTTTTGGTGGATTTGGGAGTGTCTTATCTTTTTTATTACTTTTTTTTTTTTTTTTTACACTGGGACAAAAGAAGTGACTGTGAGAGCCTTTCCATTCCTATACAAGTGGTCTAATTTCACCTTGTCAGTCTTGTGTACTCTGAAAAATATAGAGCAACTCAGAACAACATTCTACATTCTAAAGTCCAAATACGCAAACCCTTCTCTGCAGTACCTTCGAAATACTGCAGCTATAGAAGCACCAAGTCTAAGGTTTGCTTGAATTCACTCCTGTGAACCTCTTCTAACACTGGAAAATAGCTTCCCTCTCACACCCTCTTGGGCAAGTTGTATTCATCCAATTTAGATAAGTAATTCCACCTTATATGTATTATTATATGTCAACAACTAAGTCAAGCCACAAAATAATAAAAACTTTCATGAAAGGCCTAGGGTGCTCCAACCACAATTATTCCCCAACAGGAGAACTTCAAGGTTGAAGCAAAGCACCCAGCAAATAACCTTAATTTTGTCATTCTCTGACCTGGTTATGTGCAACCTAACTGTGCCCCCTTGTGGTCTGTGTTACTGGTGAAAAGGCAAATTCTCATTTTTCAAGCATTCAGGATGCAACTGATAAAGCTTTAATCAAAAATGCAGAAGCTTGGTAGAATCTTCTTGCTACCATATCAGAGTAGAGGGAAGCGGAAGGAATAAACTTGCATTGCAAATATAATTCACTAAAAATACACTATACCATTGCAACAGAAAAAACAAATATACCCAAGTCCTATTGTACCATACATGTCTGTACGTCTTGAGAAGCTGTGGTAGCACAATTTAAGAATGTACTTAATCTCTGCAGAAAAGAGGGAAGAGTTTAGCTAAAAAGAAGCAACCTACTTTGTAATTTATAAATGAACCGCAGTTTTCAAATATAGATAAGCATGAACTGTGCATGAACAGACTAAAAAGAGGCCAAAGTAATTGCTTCAGTCTGTTTCTGACCTCTGAATTGCTGCACCTCCTCTCTGGTCAACACAGAAGCTACTGTTTAAGAAAATAAGTTAGTCTTAGAAAATTAGTCATCGTATTCTGCTGTTATGAATACCAGTATTAACCTGATATTTCACCTATACCTCAGTGTCCAAACTAACACAGGAAAAAGTACACCTGTACAAATACCGTACATTCACACAAATTACATTTGGGAGGCAATGCAGCAACAATAAGAGAGATGACATGGGCAACTGTCACTCAGTTAAAGGATGTTTCTCAGTGTATCTGACAACGGGTCTTTTAAAAGAAAGTAATGCACACACAGATGCAAAAAATAAAAACATGAGAAAACTTTAACTGCTTGTGTCAGGTTCTAAGAGCCTGCATAAGCAATTTTTCCATCAGGAGGGACTCTGGAGAACACTTTAAAAGCAAAGTTAAATGACATTTACAGTCGTGGAACTCCTCTTTGTAAATATAGTTCCAGCCGTGAACCAGTATACTGAAAGGTTTATCAGAATTCAGAATAACCAGTTCCTCAACACTTATTGACACCAAGTATCATTTCTAAGTTTGCAACTACTGTTAGGACTCCCTAGCACTAAAACTTGGTGCTTTAATGCACACTTACCTTTGCGGTCTCAGTCTCGCCATCACCAGTCTTGCACCAGGCCAGTTTTCATCCTTCCCACTATGGTACATGATTGTTATGTCAACGTGGTTGAAGAGGTAGAAAGTGTTCTTCTTGTTAAACTCGGACTACAAAATATCATCAAGAGATTGAGAAACTTCTCCAACAGGAGAGGGCGCAAGCAGCCAAGAACTTTAAATGAGATTACTGTCCCATGAAGGAGCAAGAAAGAAAGGGAAATACTTCAACACTAACTTTTTTAATATACCTGTATAAAATATTTATATATTTTTCTATATATTATATTGTATTATATAAAAATAACCTACATAATAAAGCATCACATCTGTGCTACTAGTAAAATTTAAACGTATTTGGCACCATTTTTGTACTTATTGCAAAAAGCTGACAAAACAAGTTCAAAGATGTACTTATTCAAGGTACACGTAATTCAGATTCACCATTCCACCCTCCCCCCCCACCCCAGTCTTCCTGGTAGACACTCTAGCTACCGAAGCTTACAAGCCAGGTTCTGCTTCAAAAACCTACCTTTCGCTTTCAGTAGCTATTCTGCTTTGTCATCCCTATCCTTTGAGAATCTGGAATTATAAAGAACTATATAAAGCTCAGATGATACTAGAGTCAACTAAATTGACCTGGATTTCCTTTTCTCCTCAACACTGTCATTGTTTAAAAAAACTTTAATTTGAATTACGGGACCAGGTTGTCAGACTTGCTAGTTGAGTTTCCAAGTAAGAAAAATTGTTTATTATTTATTTATTGTGTATATTAGCCAATTTTCCAATTGTCATACAACTTCTGGCCCCACCCAGCAAAATATGAAGGTGCCTTCCGTTAAATTTATCTGGATTCCTCTTTCACTATACCAAGGTTCCCACTGGGAGAAAACTAGAATCATACCTGTGTCATACTATAACCCCACCTTTAGGTAACTGTTTCCTCCATTTCCAAAGTAACAGCTGAAGCAATAATATAGCTCATCAGTTGCATAAATGCAAGGATGAACCATGATGCCCCATTGCATGATAACAACCCGTTTCCTGCACCCATTTTTAAAGAGATAATTATGTCTGCTGGAATAGGTTTTTGGGTATACTTCTAAAAGATGATGACATTCCCCAACTCATCCCCAACCCAGGTTATAGTCATATCGATGGTGCTACATACTTATTTCCCTATGTAACAATCACCCTGCTAGTGCTATGCCATGCAACATTCTCATCACAATTAGAATCTACAGACTAAAATTGACACTGGGTGTGACAGGTACACTGGCAGAGCATCCACACCACAGACAGCACACAGGATTTGCACAGCACTTCATGGATACATACTACAAGCTCCCTAAGCACTAGGAAATTCAATCATTGCTGCCTATGTATGATGGCCCCTGCCTAAAAAAAAAAAACCACCAACCAACTTTTCCTCCAAGCTGCTGACTTTGCTACAACCGTCTTCTGTGTACCAGATAGCTTCCAACTCAACATACATCAGTATCAATTTAACATAAAACCAACCTCACATACAAAGTAATAAAGCTGGACAACTAACTGGAACAGGTAATTTAATTCACAGACCTAGACTACTGTTTTCAATAGTCTAAGGAGTAACTGAGTTGGAAGGTGATTGTAGACAGAGTAAACTCAACGTTCGGGATAAATGCATCACTTTCTAGTAGCATCAGACCTGCTGAACACAAATAGAGTGACTGCACTGCATACAAGCAGTAAGTCATGCGGCAGAGCAGAGAGCTCTCCTCACTGAGAGAGTGTGGTCCTTCACCCCAGGAGAGAGGAAACTGTCTCACTATTATCTGTTACTGTACTAGTTCACCATGGAACTCCCAAGATAACTGACACATTTCAAATTGTTGTCGATATAATACTTTCCGTGTCACAGCTGTGTTTGTTATCTTCCAGCCATCTGGGAAAATCCTGACACATTTAACTTGTAAACTGTGCTAGACATAACTTTTGCAACTATAACACAGTGCTCATTTCTAGGTCTTCACTAGAAAGCTTCTATCTGAAATCAATAAAAGGTCTTGCACACAAATACGACACGGACAAAAAATGAGTAAGTGTAAGGACGGATAAACATGAAGTTTCGGAACAAAACCATCAATTTTCCACAGCTTTTAGACACCAATACAGTTGTTTCATAGCTTTATATTGGTCAAAAGATCTATATGAACATTTTTTTTGGACAATTGTAGCAACGAGATACTGCATACAGAAGCAGCACTCAGCTTTGTCGGTGCCCACATTCTGAACATTAACTGCGTTTACAAGGGCATCTGTTCTTTCTCAGGAAAAAAAAAAAGATTAAAAATAAAACTGTAAATAAAATTACAACTGCTATATCAATGAAAAAACTTCAACCACTTACATTTATAACACAAGCATCTTTAACTCTGCCATCTGGAGTAACAAAACATCCTATTGGAAATCCTGGATTACAGTACTTTTGTCCATCTTCCACATCATAGCACCACGTTACAGGCATGTTATCGATAATCCTAGACAGAAACCAAACAACATGTCCTCAGAAAGGGATGCACCTTATTTCACACTGACATTTAACATTCATGTAATGCACATAGTTTTCAGTAGCACACACAAGATGCACAGTAGAAGACAACCATCACACAGAAGAAGGAAGAAAGCAACCACTTAGAACACAGACAAAAATATAAAAAGCTAGCAAAACAAAAAGAACCCCAGCCTCAAGCACTCATCTCAGCTTACCAGTGATGCTGATAATTCAACTGCATTCCTTTCTTCAAAAAAGCCAGTTTGCTTTTATCAGCACTGTTTCCTGGGTCATATGATCTTGTACAAACCTTCTTGCATGTTTCTTGCTTTTTAAAAGTGAACTGTTAAAAAAGCACACAAGAAGAGTAATTTCAGTTTTGCTTCAAAAATCTTTTAGTCTTTTTTTCACGTAAACCTGACTTTGAGATACTTCACTTCCTTGCTCTAAGTTTCTCAAGCCAGAATTTCCCATACAACAGCTTTAACTTAAATGCCAAGATTTATGTTTACCCAGCACCAGTAATGCCCTTTCACATTGCTAAAAAACTCTTCAATAGCCCAGATAAACTACCTCCGCATAAACCTTGATGATCGAAGCAGAAAAGGTTTTGCTTTTTTCTTTTAGCAGTTTGTTTTATCATCTCATTATCATTTCATCATCTGCTAAACCAGACTTTTAACTACACTTTTTTTTTTTAATGTTTCATTTTAATTTTAGCTATGCTTCCCCCCATGGCAACTAAGTTTTAAGATAAAGCTGGCAAAAACGCAACAAGCTGCACAGCATCTATGCTTCAAGTGCAGACACCACCTAACACAAACATGTTCACATTTGTATATCAAACTTTTATTCTAACCCAGTTCAGATTTACCTGTTAGTGAGCTAACATACCTAAAACATGACTGAAAATTCTAACATTATCAAGGCCTGAGTGTTAACCAACAGCAGAGTATTTTCTAATTACTGTACTGTGTAGTCATTTCAAACTAGTAATTATTATAATACTTTATCTATTCAACGGATATCCAGCGCAAATGACCCATCATGCTAGTTTCTTGTAGCCAGCAGTTGTAAGACTTAAAGTTACATTATCTCAGAGAGTCAAAGATAAAGAGACTTCTAGGAGCAGTTTATGCAAGGGAGGTAGTATCACCTCTTTAAAACTACTATGAAAAGATGTGACTAGGTCCCGGATGACTGAGTAGCAGCAGACTCAGAAACTCTGCTGCCTCTCTTTCTCACAGGGATTTGGATCATTTAGCAACCCTCACACACAAACATAGCCCAGGTTTCAGTTTCACCAGCAAATCCGTCTGGAAACTCCACTTGAACATCATACAGCTTTCAAGCATTAAGAGCCAGTGTTTGACCACATCTCCTTAATTGCTAATCATTTTCCCAAGTTGACTGGGCAGCTTTTTAGAGATGCTACATTTGCTCATTGCTAATGCAGGGCATGAGACAGAAAAACATTACATACCTAATCTACAAAATACTTCCATACATTTATTTTACAGAAGATTTCAAGCGACATGCACCAACAATGAAAAATGCAGGTTTAGACAACAGATGTTAAGTATGTACAAGCAGGGAAAAGACGAAAGTCAGCTCCAACTTGGCTTCCCCTTCCCACTCTGGAAGTTGCTCAATAGTACAATCAAGTATATGAAACAGTTCCTGAACGCGGGGAAGGGAGTGGGAGGGTTTTTGTTTTTCTTACATAAACAGTACAAAGATTATACTAAAAAATAAATAAATAAAAATATTCATGCAATCATCAAATCTTCAGCTAGGTCTATAGATTACAGCCATCAGAATGACAGCTATCAAATTTAAACAGGAACAACTTCAAGGGATAAAATAACCTTATACGGAGACGATGCTATTCTCTCCCCAAACAGCACTTGTCCAAGATTTTCTGATGGTCTTTTCTCTTCTGTATCTTGACAGAAGTCAAAACTGGAAAAAAAAGTGGAAAAGATAAAGATTACCTTTAATTTTTAATTGACATATAACTGCAAGTATCAGCCTAAAACAATTTCTTAAGTTATGTCCTTAACATGATAGTTTTCATGCTTCTTCTGGTGGGTCAGCCACTGTTAGTAAAAATTTGAGTGCCTCTGCACAGAAATTTGGCAGAGATTATATAGAAATATTGCTATTTTGATATCAATTTCAACCAAGATATATCACAGCTGAAGTATCTTTAACAAAATGCACGATGCCTAGTCCAATTACCCTTTTCAAATGGCAATTTAAAGAAACAATAGAATGTTTCATATTAAGAAAGAGAGGATGCTACAGACTGTTCATTTCTCTTGCAAAAGAGTTTCAGAAAGATAACTACACCCCTTCCTTAAATGAGTCTTTACAAATAGTATTTAATGTGAAACATGTTCCAAAGAAGCACAGTGGTTTTAATATTAATGTGCCACACTGACAGATGGCATTCATCGATTCTTTTCAACTACATACAGTCTGAAACAGCTGGATACGGGAGAGAGAATGTAACCATTCCAGATCTTCCTTATGTAAACACAGGTAGCAGTACATTATAAAAAGAAAAAAAAAAAATCACTTATCTTTGGTAAATAAGTACTTTTCCTCCATAAGCAGTCCTAAACTAACTGGATTCCATAAAGTTCAATGCAAATAGTGGGTGTTTCAAGCTAGTCTCTGGTCTTGCTGCTATTGTTGCACTGCACAGGGTAAGACCTACAACACTGGCAAGTTTCTCTTTTCTGTATGCCCAACAGCAAGACTGCAAATCGTATTGTGTATTATTGCTTAGTAGACCTATAAATATCTGCAAAAGCAGGTAATAAGTTTTCACAGACAAGAATCAAAATAAAAACCCAAGAATTAGATACAGAGCTTCAGCGGAAAAAGGAAAAATAACAGTGACGCTTCTTCCAATTTCTTTTAGTTGCCAGAAACAAGAAACACAAAGCTCCTGTCTTCCTAGTTTTGACTAACAGGAAGAACTTCCAAACGTATCAAAGTCAACACTAAATCGAGTACTCAGCTCAAAAAAATGCACTCACTAGAAACCCAGCAGCCTTGTCTTTAACAATAACCTAGGACAGTCAGGAGGCACAGGTGTGCCCTTCATCCTTTCCACCCTCTTGTATTTCATTCCTGTTGCTGGGCACTGGATTTACTCTTCCATCCCTACATCCAAAATACTGCTTAAGAGAAACAACAGAACTCTATCAGGAGCAGCATCACTGCACTGAGAACAGAAAACAGGCTTCCCAAATGCTCCCAGAAGCCTGCTGCCATGTACTTACGCATCATACTCGTACGGCAGAACCGATTCCACCGAGTCCAGTCTGTTCACGAAGAGCTCGATGAGTGACTGAAAGAGGCAAGGGCAGGGAGAGGAAAAGGATGAAAATACAGACTTGCAAAACCCAATGTGTGGCCAACACGAACCGCATGGCTAGCTGGCGAGGGCTGTCACAAGTTTGGGAGCTCGCTACCCCACTGGTGAGTTACCACAGACTTCTGACAGGCCCCGACCGCCGCCGCGGCGCTGGGCCACGCCGGGGCCGCCCTCTCTCGCCAGCGCCGCCGCCACAGGAGGCTGCAGCGAGGAACCAAGCACCGGCGAAGGACCCTCCCGGCGCTGACTAGAAAGTCAAGCGGGGAAAAGGGAGCGTTTCGCCATAATAAAACAGCGGGCGCACCGAGGGAAGAGAGACGGGAGTGGATGACTTCCCGGAGCAAAGGCTGCCGCCTGAGGGAGACCGCCCGGAGCGGGCCGGGCGACACTCGGCCGTGCCCCGCCCCCCTCGCCGCGGGGCTCGCCCCGCTGGGGGTTTCCGCGGTGAGGAAAGCGGGGTGGGGACCGCCCACGTCGGGCCCTCCCGTGAGGGCTCTCACCTTGCAGCCCTCGGTCTCCTCGCCCTCCTCACAGAAGCTGACGGGCGCCAAGCCGGGCAGGTAGAAGGCGGTGCAGAGAGGTACCACCAGCAAGAGACCGACCGTCAGCAGCCTCATCTTCCAGCCTGAAGGGGAGAAGACACCATGAGCCTATGAAGCAACCCCGAGTCCCCCGGCCAGCGCCTTGCGGAGGCGGCCCCGACCCAGCAGCGGCGGCGGCGTCACACCCGCCCCAGGGCCGCGGCGCCTGCGCGGTGAGGCGGTGAGGCGCTGGGCGCCATCTTGAGGCAGGGCACGCTGAGGCACGACGGCACTTCTCCTCACGGAGGCCGCCGTTGGCTGCGGGAGGTTGGGCGGGCTGTCGCCTCCCTCTCGGCGGGGAGGTGCTTTCTCTTCTTCCTTGCCTTCCACGTTCACCTCAGTCCTTTTGCCCAAAATCTCTTCTGGTGACTCATAGCAGAACCTCTTTTCAGGCTCTGTCCCCCAGCAGAGAAAGACTTAAATTAGATTTTACCAGCTCAGAAACTAGGGGTGGAAATATAAGATTTTGTATTGCAACCTTTATTTGCAACCCCGTGACTTTCAAGAATTCTATTTGATGATTTTTTGATGGCTGGTTCAGCAGCTTGTGATGTTTGCAGCCAACAATGGTGGGATGTGCACCAGCTCGTGGTGTCCCGTAGCTCCTTGCCACCAGAAGGCAGCCACAGTGGTGCCACAAATGCGATGCCAAGCTCCAGGCTCACTCGTTCAGGTGGCAATGGTGGGAGCAGCACTCAGGGACAGCTGCAGAACCTGTCTAAGAAGCAGGGTAAGTACAAGTGATGGCTGCAAGCTGAGCTCTGTGCTACCATGGCAAGACAGGTAGTGCTGTCTAAGGCATTGCACTAAAGGCATTGCTGTCAATACTGGGTAGATGCCACCTCCATCTTCCTCTCTGTATTTCCCGTTCATGCAAGCTGGTGCCACTCTGGTTTCCAACCTGTGACATTACATTTGCATTACCCCTGCAAAACCCCCATGTCCAACAGTTTTACCCAACTCATCAATAAGTAGTGAGTTGCCCTTACCATAGGACAGCACCAGGGAAACGGAGAAAGAACAAAGGGTATGTAATAGTTGTTTGTCTTGTGTCTTTTCAGCTGAGCCTGGAAAATGTGAGTTGTCATTTCAGGCAGCTACAGCTATGTCATAGGGACCTGTGATCCACCTTGTATTGCTAAACTGAAAGGAGCCACAATTAGATCCCAAATAGGTGATCTGGGAAAAGCACATTACGGAGTTCCAGTTTAGAAAGGCTGACAAAGTCAGTGCCAGAAACAATTGTTTTGTGCTGCTTTTATCCACTGTAGTCTGAGTTTTACAGACGAAAAATGCTGAATTTCTATAAATACCTATCAAGTGACAGCTGCCTAGAAAATTGCTCTGTCATGAAAGTATTAAACTGATCTTTTCAGTTATTAGTTTTTGACTATGTATCTAAAGGGAATTACATTCCTTTTTTATTCATTCTGAATGAGTCTTATGTGATCAGATGATTTATGTATTCATTAGTCCTCATCCCCCAGCTCTCCTGAACCCTTTATCCAGTTTAAACCCAAAGTATGATGAACTTGGTAAAAGGCCAATGTTTGATGAAAATACGCAGCGTGGTACAAGGGGGATTCAAAGTACTGCCCTCTGTATGAACAGGCTTGTAGTATAAATTCAACTACATTGTTAAACTTCGGAGGATCCACTCAAGAGAGTGACATTTTAGGTGAAAGCTACCAAAATTTTTCATAAAATATTACCATCATGGAATGTTGTCCACCTGTCCCATCTAGTAGGCTAATTTTTATGGTTATTGGTGAAAAGGCACAAAGTGATGAGTTTATATATATGCAGGTTTGTAAGTAACGTAATTAATTGCATTTCTTCTGCTTTTAAAAACGTAAGGAAAATTTTCTAAACTGTGATAATGCAAGGGCAAGTATATCTATGCTAATTACATAGCAATTGTCTTCCGTGTAAAGGTTGGTGGAGTTTTCCTCCTGTCTGTTTCCCCACTTATCCCATCTAAGTCCGTTTCCTATTCTGTAGGTGCCAGTATTAGGACTTCTTGTTACTATCTAAATTTCCTATCAGAAAATTCAAAGTTGAGAGATTATTTGCAAAAGATACTGTCATGGCTATTCAGCCTTGAACTTCTTACTGAATGAAGCATAAGAGGGATTCCTTTCCATTCAGACTGCAGTTTCTTCCCTGAAGTTTTCTGTAATTTTTCTACAAAAATTCAAACTTACAAAAAAGAAAAAAAAAATGAGAGGAGGGGGAAGAATTACATATCCTCTAGTCCCCTAGGAAAAAGGTCTGACTTACTGAACTTGGAGCAAGACCATACATAAACCATGTAGTGGAATATAGTAAAATACTGTTCCAGTTTGCAATGCAGACAGAATGAAGGTTTTGATAAGAAGCCTGATGATATCTTTTAGGACAAAGGATAGACGAATTTGGCTCTAATACAATTACAGCAGTTATGTTCAACCACTGTTTCAAATGTAATTATGTTCATGCTAATGCCACGTAGCTACACATACAGTACGTGTTAACAGAATGTTAATAAAATGAAGCCTGGAGTTACCAATAAAATATTATACTCTTCTAATCAGAGGAGCAAAAAGGGACTTTAGTTTCTATTTGCTTATCTTTCCAATTATTTAGGAGGCAGTCAGCAAATACACTACTATAGATCATAGAAGCACACAGAGACTTCACATGTAGACGGAGACTATTTTAGCATGTTTCTTACAGGACTAACAATTCGCTTTAGTATTCCCTATCCATTCCAGGGAGACTCTGATGTTGAAATTCTTCTGCACTGAAACTGGAAATGGAACCTTTTTTTCATATGATAATTGGATGAGTGTCTAGCTATGCCATTCTCTGGCAACCGTATTGTTATCATATGCAGTGCCCTCCCACTTCATTACCCTTTTCCCATGCACAGTAACAGCATCCAGGAACTCTTAGCATCTACGCTGGAAAGATGATCATCTTTAAATACGTACTACAGTCTGGAGAAGTGTTTGAGAGCTACCTTCTTTTGTGTTCTCAACAGATCTGTGAGGTAGTCTGAAACAATGTTGCCTTCTGCTTTCCCTAACACAAAGAACAGCTGAATATCAGTATCTGAGCAGAGGAGGCTGAAAAACTGAAGATAAGAGTTTGATGTTCTCTTATCAGGATGCAGCAGTTATGGAGCTCTTGTGACTGTAACGGCACTGGGCAGTACCAGGAGAGTCCATAGACTCTGTGTCACCTCTCAGAAATAAAGGTCTGTAGAATACCACAAGGGAGAAGTCACAGAGGAGCTGAGCAATGTCCATCCCATGTGTTAGGAAAGTGGATAAGGCAATATGCTGGAGGACCATATTGTCTCCTGTGACTCTGAGAAGACAACACAGTCCAGGAAATTACACCACCGTTTCCAATTGCTTCAACCCCACGCATCCCCTCCTTCTCCATGCAGTCGGCGCAACTAACAGTGTGGGAGGGAGTTGGGAGGGCAGTAGATGCAGACGGGAAAGGCAGCATTTTTTTTCCTTTTGCTCCCAGCAGGTTCATTGTGGAGCCCCCCCAGCTCTAGGGACGTCTCAAGGAAGACACGCTGTGGTATCTGTAAGGAAAGGGACCTTGGTATGTACAAGCAAGAGCCCAAAGAGGTACCAGGCACGACTGCCTACCACATGGCATGGATACCCTCTGAAAAGCCCTAGGAAAAACCACCTGATGACCTGCCATGGCTGAGGCAGGTGCAGTACAGGAACACGGGGTAGCTCTGGAGACCAGCTCCTCAGGCCAGACAGGCATCCCTCGGCACCGCAGAGCCCCAGGAGCGCGCAGGGCTGGCCCTGCATCAGGGGCTTCGCTTGAGGTTCTGTTCTAAATCCTCTGTTTAATCCTAGTGGGATTTCAGCATGGAAACCAGGTGTATTAGATAATTTGCCTTGATACATCTTGGCACTGTTCCCTCACCGCACAAGGATGAGTCAGGAGCGATACGAAATCCTAAACCATGCAAGGAACCTGCAATTCCTTAGCTTTTGCATCTTGTATAAATCAACTTACTTTCTTCAAGGAGCAGGAATGGGCGTTAGTTACAGGCCCTGGCTACCAGTTTCAGTGACCATGTTCACCGTGCTTCTGGAATTTTTATAAAAGGTAATGGCTGGAGACAGACAGACTTGCAAAATAGCCATCCTGTTTGAAAACCACACAGAATACATAGACAGCTTCCCTTTTGGGTTTGTTACTTAAGTAGGTAAAAGAAAAATCCATTTTTGTTTCTGAATTAAAAGACTGGTGATTAGACTGCGGGACCCTAAGAAAACAGGCCTTGTTGACTGGTTTAGATAAACTAAAGGTTCAAATTATGAAAATTTAGCTAATTTCTGTGTGCACAGGCTTCCCCCTAAACTTTTCAGCTACCAGGCTTAGTCAGCAAAATAAAACAGAATCATAGAATAGTTTGGGTTGGAAGGGACCTTAAAGATCATCCAGTGCCACCCCCTGCCCTGGGCAGGGACACCTCTCACCAGACCACGTTGCTCCAAGCCCCGTCCAGCCTGGCCTTGAACACCTCCAGGGATGGGGCAGCCACAGCTTCTCTGGACAACCTGGGCCAGGGGCTCACCACCCTCACAGCAAAGAATTTCTGCCTGAGATCTCATCTAAATCTCCCCTTTTCCAGTTTAAAACCATTCCCCCTGTGGGTCCCCTCCCTGATCCCGAGTCCCTCCCCAGCTTTGCTGGAGCCCCTTTAGGGACTGAAGGGGCTCTAAGGTCTCCCCGGAGCCTTCTCTTCTCCAGGCTGAACATCCCAATTGAACCAGCACAAAACTTTGTGTTACCAACAGCATATTTCATTTTAAACTGCACTTATTTAAGTCTCCGAGGAAGGGGCATTGACATGCACATGTATTAATTAACTAAAATCACCTTGAGACAGTTGTAGCTGGCCAGGTTTAACCTCCCGCACAGACACTTCCCCAAGTTAAACTGACCCCACGGCGAGCAATTTCGCTTCCAAACTACTGACGCAGCCGCTTCTTCGGGGATCCCGCTGAGGAGCGGGACGGGAAGCAGAGAAAGCGGGAACCGCCGCCCTCCGGGCGGACCCGGCCGCGCTCCCTCATGGCGGCTCACGCCCCCCGCCCCACCCCCGGCCGGTGCAAGCCCTGTCCCCGGGCAGGACTAGGAGCTCCGGGCCCGCTCCACGGGCAGGACGGGGAGCTCCTGTGCCAGTCCCGTCGGGCTGTCCCCTGGCCCGTCCACCGCCGCGGCGCGCCTCCGCCTCCCCCTGCCGGCCTCGCTGCCGCCTGCATCCGGGGCCCCGGCCGGCCGGTGACGTCAGCGGTATAAAGGCCTGCAGCGCCTTTGTTCGCTCTCATTGCGCAGTTGCAGGCC
>VWZL01006146.1:688111-713470 GCA_013396915.1 Stercorarius parasiticus | reverse complement strand
CCCGGACTGTGGAGAGGGAGGGAGCCGGGCCCTGCGGGGCGCGGGTGGGCTGCGGCAGGTGGTGGCGCGGCGGAGGACCCGGCCCGCGGGTGAGGGAGCTGTGCTCCATACCGCCACCTTTACGGGCCCGAGGCGCGGTGGAACCGGGCCTGCCGCCCATCCGTCTGGCCCCGCGGAGGGTGGGGGGGCAGCGGCGCGGCTGTGGTGGAGCGAGAGGAGGGGGGTCCCAACCGCGTGAGGCGCCCTGGCCGCCATTTTAGGTGCGGGGGTTCTGCGCGGGGTCCCGCCGCGTGGACCTCCGCATCTCCAGGGAGGGCGGCGGCCGCGCCTGGAAGGTCGGGCGGATAGTTCAAAATGGGGGTTGAGGTGCGTGGCCGGCTTAGCGCTGAGGCCGTTGTTCGGCAGCAGGAGGGAGAAGAGTCCCTGCTAAAGGTGGCCGCCATTTTGTGGAGGTGCCTGGAGACCGCAGTGGGTCTGACGCCCCCTTATTCCCCCCACACCGGTTCCCCGCCGCGGCCTTCTCTGTGGCCCGGTCGCCGCCGCCTGGGGTGGTGGTGAGGGGGGGAACGGCTTTGTCCCGGCTCTCCTGGTGTGGCGGGGCAGCTGCGCAGGCCCGCCTTGCACGCTGCTGCGGGCTTTCCCGCCATTGGGCTGGAGGGAGGCATGCGGGTAACGTTTGTCCACAGGCGCCAGGCGTTTTGCCAGGCATTTCGAGGTTTTGCTTTGTCTTTGTGTCTGGCTCTCTTTCTTTAGTCCTGCTCCCCGCCCCCTTGCCTTGGCCGCGGCCTTGCTGTGTTGAACTGCAGTGATGGTCTGGTGTCCCCTCAGGCGGACACGTTGTGTAGGCCAGGACTTTGGCGTAGTGTCATTGTTTGAATAATTTAAAGAATGAGCGTAATATAGAATGCTGTCCCGAGCTGACTTTAAAGTTAATATTTTGGTATTATTTTGACACACTGAGTAAATTTCTTGAAACATCTGTGGCAGGATTTAGGGGGAGAGAGTGCTAGGATTACCATCAAGGGCAAAAAGACAGTAATCCTGAAAGACTTACTGTGTTAACCTACACTGCTTGATTGTACGAGAGTTCTCATCAGTGCTTTGTTTTACTTCTTAAAGTTAATCTATTTGAAATAGACAATATAATGCAAAGAGTTAACTGAAAGCAGTACTATTAGTTGCTTCAGTCTAAAAATCTTTTTTAATGTTCTTTATACTTCATTTCTCTTAATTGACATCTTGCTCAAGAAAATGTTCTTGTACTTTTGAGGAAAGAAGTCATTTATAAATCGTGAGGTGGTATGGAAGTCTGTTGCGGTCTGACGTTAATAACAACCTTATGCTTTTAATAGGTCATTTGCAGAATCAAAATGGTTGAAGCAGATCGTCCTGGGAAACTGTTCATTGGGGGCCTGAACACAGAGACTAATGAAAAAGCCCTCGAGGCTGTATTCGGCAAATATGGACGCATTGTGGAAGGTAAAAAGAAAAAACCCTTCTATTTTAAGATACTAAAAAATAAAGAACAACGATACAGCTGTGATGACTTTTTTAGCATTGATCATTTGAAATGATGGTGCTTTCACGTCCTCTAAGAAGTTCTGAGCTTAAAAGGTTAAATAAAGGTTAAGTGTTGTTGCCTAATTACAGAAAAGGGTAACATGGCTTTATTTCTGCAGTCCTTTTGATGAAAGATCGTGAAACCAACAAGTCCAGAGGATTTGCGTTTGTCACATTTGAGAGTCCAGCAGATGCAAAAGATGCTGCCAGAGATATGAATGGAAAGGTAGGAATTAAGACCAATTATATGTCACCATTGTTACTGACCAGCAATATCGATGTTTGGGGTAAATAAACTAGTAATAAAAGTTGGAAAGACAATGAGTTAGAGGATCCTGGAGACAAGTCATAACTTTAAATTTGGCAAAATGTCTCTGTGTCCATAAATCTGGAATCACTTACTCATGATTCTGGATTTGACAGTAGAAAGTGAAGTCTGGCTGTCAGTCATACTGTTTTTTCTTTTTTTGATCGGTGATGGAGGGCTTTCTAATTGTCAGCTCTTCATTTTTGAATGTCTCCTGTAATATTTTTGTTGTATCATATTTGGATGCAGTACTGTGTAAATTGCACTTGAGGGAAGTGACTTACCTGAAAACTATTAATGTTTCCCTTAACATGGGTTTCATGTGACTTCCCTACTGTGCTGGAGTGCTGATGCGCTAACTGGTGATTTGTAGATATCCTCATATATTTGTGAGTTGCATCATCAATCTGCCTGGCATGTTTGAGGAACATCTTGACAGGTAATGTGAAATAACTTTGCAGTTAGCCAGCAATTGAATTTTCTTATTTACACCCTACAGTGCAATGGTATAACTTTAAGAGGAAATAAAAATTTAATGTGTATGTAATGTCTTTAAAAACCTGAGAATTTAGAGCAAAAGTTGTGAGATAAATACAAAGATAGTTTGTGATAGGATTGTAGGCTATTGTGATCTGTCTGTTCCAGGATGTGTTTGAAAAGCTAGGTGCAAGTTTGCAACTTAATTGTCAACAGCTGCTTATCTTCATAGAGGTGCTGTCTCTTTAGGCAGTGAAAGCTGTCTTAGTTAACTTGAATTTCACTCTGATCTCTTCATGCATAATCTGAACAGTTGGGTTAAGGTCATGCTGTACTGGCCTTTTTCTAAGCAGTGTCTCTGAGATGTTATTCATGTAAGGTGAAGAAGCCTCTACTGATCCTGATTAACACTCGAGACTTTGATAGCTGTTTGTTGTCTTTAGTGTAAGACATAGAAGTGAAAGAAGAATGTTAGTCATTGCAGTCAGTAAGTAAAACATAACGGGTATGTGCACTTTAATAAGAAAATGAGCTTGCTGTAGTGTTCACAGTGAACACAAATAGTAAAACTTCCTTGCTTTGTGTTATAGCAGGCTTTCTGCTATGTGTACTTAGATTCTGGGTGCTTCAGGACAACCTCATGACGATTAGTGTTATTTCCTTTTAAACAAGTTAGTGGTTTGTGTCAAGGCAGAGAGCGACAAGTCAGATAATGTCCTTTCTGTACCAGCCTAAACATCCTTAAAGGTGCTCTTTTTATTGAATTTATTTATCCATTGTGCAGTTTGCTACAGTTCTGAAGACTTGTTTACTGCAGTTCTTAAACACTGGTTTCCTCTGAAGTAGTCACTACATTGAACCCTCACCTAAGGTAACTTCAAGCACCAACAGCTAATTGTCAGGCTGAACGGAGTTCAAGTCACTAATCCTGAGTGTGGAGTGCAGCTTTCAGTTGAAAATCCCTCTGAAAATAGTTACCAACTGTTCTAAATCTTGAATGTTGTGGCATGTGTTTGGTCACATTGGAAACGTTCAGAAAAGTAATGCTTGGTAAAGCAACTGAGGTTGAATGTTTGTGGCTGAGGTAATGTCTACGTGTTCTGGAATGCACCCTCTGCATCGCCGTCAAGAAGTGCTACAAAGTACTGCCTCGTGTATCACCATTCTTACGGTTTCTGTCTTCCACACTACAAATCTAAAAACACGTTCACCTGCTTTGACATTTGAACATCAAATAGTGTGCGAAAAGAACATCCTCACTCAGGATTTGGCCTAGAGTGATGTTTTTAACATAAACCTTTAGGTGCTGCTGTGTATAGTTCGAGTTCTATACTGGTCTATCTTGGTTTGACCATGGATATGAAATATGTAGATGATGTTCATGAGGTAGTCTCTCCTCATCTTCAGAAAGCCTTCTGGACAATAAGTACTGCTTGTACCTCAAAAAGACTCTGCATTCTGGATTGGAGGAGGAACGATGTTTGAGGCATGCTGTGGGAAGAGATCATTGCAATAAATCAGAACTTGGAGTTTTTCTGTCCATTTGGAAATGATGGATTGGGAGTGCTCATGAGAATTTCAAGCATTCAAGAAGGAGCAGCAGAAGCCCTGTGCAGACAATAGTTCAAGCAGTCTGTAAGGAGTTAGCTGACCTGTCTAGCCAGGGGGAAGAGTTCTGCACCACTGGCGTGTTGCTCGTTCTGTCATTCCAAAGGAATTCAAAGTTGCAGCCAGTAGAAGAGGCTGGCTTAGATTTCTGCAAGAGTAAATTTGTATTTGATTTTTTGCTTTGCAAATGTTCATGAAAAGCAAATATCCAGTGTTTGCTCCTTTCTGGGTGGGGGGAAGGAAGAGGGTTAATTATATTTCATGCTAAAATGGGACAAGCAGAGACTAGTCTAAGCTTGCTTGTTGAAGATTAATTTCCTTCCTGGAGAAAGAGGTCAGGAGATAATGGTTTTGGAGCGGGGGTGGAGATTTTTCACTTAAATTATTTTCCGTGCAGAATTGGATCAATGTTAGCATGTCTGAGCAGCACTGAAGAAATGTTATAAGTACTTTATCATAGTAAATTACTAGCCTTCTTTAAGAAGAGACTTAAATTGTATGCTATTCAGTTCTACATCCTGATGTCACGAAATGCACGTGCTTATCTGGACACAAGCGCAAATACTCCAAAGTCTGTAGTGGACATTCTGTGCTATAGCCTGTTTGCATGATCTTCTGGTTTTAAGTCCTGAAGACAAAATGGATAATGAAAGAGAGAGTATGACCTTAGAGGAAACATCTGGGACAAGCCAAAGACTGAAATCCAGTGTAGACGTGCCAAGCCAGCTGGATTGTGTTAAGAGGTTGGAAGCAAATAACTGCAATCCAAACAATAGTCTAAACTGTACTCAGCGCTATGGAAGGTTGTCTTCCTCTAATCAACAGAAAGTGTTTCCAGTTCTTCTGTGAAGAAACAATACGTTATGTAGAAGCTCAGCCTGATAAGAAATGATCTTCCATTCTTGAATACATTTGGTGAAAGGAAACCCACTTGATATGCCATTAAGGAACATGCAGAAATGGTGGAGTCACTGCAGCATCAACAATAAAATGATCCATTGGAGAGGAAGGCCGTATGCGATGTCAGGTTGCAGTTTCATGCAAGTTTCTGTAACAGTTTCTTGGGAATACTTGATTTGTGCCCCAGTCCCAAAACTTAGCAAATTTCATTCATCTTTTCTGTTGGAATGTGGAACAGTTTGCAGGACAGTTCTCTAATTCTGTTTGTTTAAGGTTCCTCGCCTCACCTTACAAAGCTGTATAGATTGTTCATTCCACGTATAGGAGTTTTTATGATTGCCAATTTGTTATTATTCTTAGATGACTCATATCTTAAATTAATTTCCTGCTTTTTAGCACCAAGGTGACTCCACTTTATGGTGCCCATATGATACTAAAAATGCTACTGTAACACTCTGAATCAAGGTTGAAACACCAGTTAATGAGTGTTTGTGTTGACAGCTGATGCTTTGGGCTCATTGAAAAAAAATTTCCTTACTCTGAGATGGCTTGTGTGAATTTTGTCTGTTCAGTGAGGTGAAACCTTTCCTCTTTGACCTAAGAACTTATGAAATGGAGTTGTCCCCCTCTGCTTTAAAATAGGACAAACTTTGACAAATACCTTCTGGTTAACAACAACAAAAAAAATTTTCTTGGACCTAATAAAAGGTCTTTTTGGACCTTGGGCATAGCTTTTAAGACTGCTTGCGTAAAGCCATTTCAGAAGAAACCTATCTTTTTGCCTGGGTAAGATGTGTGAGTGCAAGGCAGAAGGAAATAGGAGGAGAAATTATGAGGAAAATTGGATCCTACATATAAAAAGGAAAGAACTTGGATGCATGCAGGTTTTCAGAACCCATGCGAGCAGAAGGGGATGGTGTTTGATTTCCAAACTTCAAATAGGCTGTCAGGAATCTGCCATGAAATGGAGGACAACAGTGGTCATGATGGCAAAGCTTGAGGCTTCAAGCCCACTGTTCCTGTTTTGAGAAGGATGACTGAGACAGATGAAGGATAATGGCAAAATAATGAGACATAAACTGAGAAGGTCCAGATGCACTAATGCTCCCCCCTGGAGTGTTTCAGCTTGTCATGCCAAAAGGCTTTTTGAGAAATGTTCCATAAGTAAAATATTTTTATTAAGTCAAAGCCAAGACCAATATGGTTTTGCTAGTATTTCTTAACTTTTTTTTCCTAACAATGGATCAAGTTGGACCCGTGGATACACACATGGGTTTTTCAAACAACTACATATGGTGGCAGAATACATGAGATGCTAAAGAGGATGATTTCAGAGATGGCTAGATTTCAGCGGAGAACAAAAAAGATGCAGGATCTCAGTAAACAACTATCACCAATGCAGAGTAAGACATTAATAGCAGTCATGTTCTTGTTCATTTATTGCAGTAAAGTGCAATAAACAACAGTTCCTGCCTATATAAATCATCAGTCATCATAGCAGAGTTAAATACCTAACTGCTAAAAAAGGCAAATAAGCTGTGTTTACCAGGATAGATGTGCAGTAACCTAAGGTCAGTAGAGCTTGTGATCTTAGCTCTGCTATAATTACCAGTTGTGCAGGGTCTGAAAGATTATACAGAAATTTGATTAATTAGGTTGACTTATTCAATATGTCTTACCACCTGCTCATGTTTGAGGTGTAATAGTTGGCTGCAGAGCTTCTGTTACTGCAAGTCTATATTCAAAAAAAGCATCCACTTTTTTCCCCACAAAGTTCCCAAACAAAAAAAAAAAAACCAAACACAAAACCCCAAAGCACCTCCGCTCTGGAAAAGCAAGTAATAGAGTAAATCGTGACAGTACCTTTCTTGAAACCCCAGCTTGAAACAGTAGAAAAGAGGGGTGAATTATCATACTCAGTCTGCTTTGTAGATGCTGAAATTACTTCTAAATACTTCAGCGATCACCGTTTTATCAGGACATCAAGAAAATGTACTAAACGGCCTCCCCATTGCCAGAAATCCCAACTGAAGCTAAGATATCTTCAGCTTAATCCTGTAACTACTGATGCAGTCCTAGTTTGGTACAAAAGTCCGTGGCAATTGAAAGTAAATTGGAGATCATAAATGGTGTTTCATTTACAGAATAAATGACATGGGGCTGCCGTAATCATTGGACACTTGCATTTTCACTGAAAGTCCTTTCTGATGCTGCTCTGTTTTTGTTTTTTCATCAATACCACAAGAATGAAGTACTGTAGAAATTAGGCCCAACATGCTGCTGAGTACATGGGGACTAATGCTGAAGACTGAAATCAGTTCTAGAGTTGCTCTAGCTGTATAAAATGGAAGCCCTATAATAGCGAAGCAAGAGGGGCTTAATTTAAGAAATACAAACATGACTGAGCAGTAAGTAAAGCAGCTTCTTCTTTAGTCATTAGATGGGAAAGCAATTAAAGTGGAACAAGCAACCAAGCCATCCTTTGAAAGTGGTGGTAGGCGTGGGCCGCCACCCCCTCCACGAAGCAGAGGTCCTCCCAGGGGCCTTAGAGGTGGAAGAGGCGGAAGTGGCGCGAGAGGACCACCTTCAAGAGGGAGTCACTTGGGTATGTATTTACCTCTCTCATTATATACTTGGACAACATACAAGACAATCCCATTGGAAGATGACAATAATCCTACTGGAAAAAAAAAGTCAAACAGCCGAATAGTGCACTCCTTGTTCTTTATTAAAATGATGAAATATGGTCTCGGCAGTTTAGTCAAATTTTTGATTAGGCAAGTACACCTTAAGAAAAAGCTTTCAAATATGAAGATTCCCTTCTACAACTAACACTCCACTTGGCTTTTGGCTATGAAAGAAAAGCAAAACTCCTGCCCTGCACGTGAGGAAGGAAGCTTTCTGATACTCAAGTTGAAAAAGCGATTCTCTTCCACCAGGGAAAGGGAACTGCCTTTCATTCTTACTAGCAAGAGGTCTAAACTTACTAAATTTTAGGACTGATCCTTCCAGATCGTAGTGGGAGTTAGGGAAGCGAAGCCTTGTTTATTGTAAGAAAACAGTAGTGTGTTGAGTTGAAGCTTTCTGAAGTGGAAGGATAGTACATTACTTGATACTGGATATTCTTTAACTTTAGATATAGATGTTTATTCAGAGACTTTTCAGTATCAAAACAAAACTTGCTTAAAAGAAAAAGCAAGCAGCACCTGAGGTAAAAAAGTAAAAGCTCTAATGCAGAAAAAAATCCCTGCAAATAGTGAAAACTACTGTCTTGATGAGTCTGTGTAGTAGGTTCTACAGACTCTGTAGTGCCTCTGTTCCCTCTCTGTGTAGGATCTTCTCTAGTACATCTTCCCAGGTGGCTCTTGTCTTCTGAGAACAGTAACTTGTTGAGCACTTAAGCTGTGACTGATTACAGGTATCAGCTGTCTTTCTCCCTTGTGTCACACCCTGTGGCTTTTGAATAAGTTCTAAAAGACAGTTCTTGGCAGGAATTTAGGTTGTGGAAAAGTTAACTTGGTGGGCTCTCATTTCTGCCAATAGCATCTAGTATTGGCCAAAACACAAGGGAAGGCTTTGAGGTCTAATTTTAAGGATTTACTGTTGATCATGTAGTGGTAATAACAGTGTCTAGGTTATTATAGTTCAGGCTTTAGGGCCATACAGGTGAATATCACAGAAATAACAAGTTGGTTCATGGCTTATCCTTCTAGGGTCTTCTAGAGGGCCACTTCCCATGAAGAGGGGTCCACCTCCACGAAGTGGAGGCCCTCCACCTAAGAGATCTGCACCTTCAGGACCAGTGCGTAGCAGTAGTATGGGAGGAAGAGGTAAGGACTTCCTGAATTATTTTTTTGCTTAGTCAGCTGTAGCACCTTAGTCTTTCTTCAGAAATGGTTGCAAATCATTGATTCTAACTTAAATCTGCAGCGGGGTAGTGCATTGCTTTTCTAATCTATCGTTTCTCTTCATACCACTATCATTTTGTAGCTGTGTGTAACAATTTGGTATGACTTCATGGATATGTTCCTTGCAGTGCTGCTTTAAAACTGTACAAACAAATATAAAGTATTATAAGCATAGGCTACAGAGATACTTTGAAATCATTATAAGCAGTCTGCTAATACTTACTTGCCTTGAGAGTTCTCTGTGTGGCTAAATACTAATTAGGTTAAAAAATGTGGACTATTTCTCTTAAGCTCCTGTGTCACGTGGAAGAGACAGTTATGGTGGTCCTCCACGCAGAGAACCAATGCCGTCACGAAGAGATGTCTATATGTCTCCAAGAGATGATGGCTATAGCACTAAAGACGGGTAAGTTCTTTTACTAATTTAATTGATTTTGATCCTGACCTTTTGAGGTGTAACTTAGAGCTAACATCTCAATTCTTGTTTTTGTAGTTACTCAAGCAGAGATTATCCCAGTTCCAGGGATACACGGGACTATGCGCCACCTCCACGAGACTACGCATATCGTGATTATGGTCATTCCAGTTCACGTGATGAATACCCCTCTAGAGGATATAGGTACCTACTGTTGGATTTTTCTCCCTGTCATTTTATTCTTGCTGTGATCTTACTGATTCGTACTAAGTCTTAGTAGTCTTTCCTCCTATAGCGATCGTGATGGATACGGTGGTGGACGTGACAGGGACTACTCAGATCATCCAAGTGGAGGCTCCTACAGAGATTCATATGAGAGTTATGGTAAGAATTCCTTTTGAGGATCATGTAGTAATCTGTACAGGTGTCATAAAACTGACTTACTAGGTTGTCATGTTTTAGGGGGAAGTGGCATGCTTCCCCCCCCCGCCCCCCCCCCACAGTGAAAGTGCAGTTGTTGGTTATCATTTGATCATCTTGTTAAATAAGCTATAAGCTAAAGAAGCAAAGTCTACAGTTCAGAATTGCAACTATCTCTGGAAAATATGGCTGAGTTTCTTCTCTAAAATAACAAGCTGTTCTGGAATACCCAGTAAAGAGCCTGCCTGAGTAAACACCGTCTTCATTCCTTCAGAGTCTTTAAATCCACTCACTGCCTGATATGCAATCCCCACTTTAAATACCATTAATGTGGCAGATTATATTAAGAACATCTCAATACATACAAAAGAGTAGCAGTAAACATTTAAATACAGCAATTCTGTAAATTCAGATTGAAATTGTTATATATAACTTATGGTGTTGCCATATTACCTGACCATTGACCCTGCAGGTAACTCACGTAGTGCTCCACCTGCACGAGGGCCCCCGCCATCTTATGGTGGAAGCAGTCGATATGATGATTACGGCAGCACACGAGATGGATATGGAAGCCGAGAAAGTTACTCAAGCAGCAGAAGTGATGTCTACTCAAGTGGCCGTGATCGTGTTGGAAGACAAGACAGGGGTCTTCCCCCATCCATGGAAAGGGGCTATCCACCTCCTCGTGATTCTTACAGTAGTTCAAGCCGCGGAGCACCCAGAGGTGGTGGCCGTGGTGGAAGCAGATCCGATAGAGGTGGAGGCAGAAGCAGATACTAAAAACACTCTTAAACTTTTGGACCAAGACAGATTACTTCTCAAAACAAAAAAAAGCAGCAAAGTGGAAGCTGTTCTATCTTTACTACCAGAGGACTACTAAAAGGAAAAGTTGTTTTTACCTTTTTTTATTGTTGCCTGTTAAGTTTTCCCCTCCATGACTTTTATGGTTTTGTGAGGAAAAGTTAAACCAATGTTTAATTTCATTATAAAATTGTTAACATTTCTTTCAAAAAGCAGATGTTAAATGTATAAACTTGAGCTGTGTACTAGTGTTGTAATTTTCAAAGTAAAGTTTCCCTGAAATGCCACACTTCCCATCTGATTTTCCTCATGAATGGAACAAGCAGTTCTTAAGATCTTCCACACAACATCCGACCATCTAACATGGAGATGGATTGTTCTACATGTTCAGCATCTCATTCTTAACCAAAATATTGCTTGTGATTTTGGAGGGTGGTGGGGATATTCCACACAAAGTTCAGTTTTGCCTAGAATTTGAAGTCGCAGTGTTCCCAGTACAATATGTCTTCTGATCCTTGTGTAAAGAAAAATAGAGGATATCATTCACTTAACCTGAAAAAGCAAGTGGATAATACTATTTTCTGCCTTCCTACTGATTAATGGGGAGTTTGAAAAGATCTCGTCTCCAAATAAATCATGTACGTGTAAGTCAGCTACAGAATACTGTAAAAATAAAAAAAAATTGACCAATTCCATCAAAGAAGCTGCAAAACGATGCTTACTCATACTGTTTCAAATTTTTGCAACTCTGTAGTGTTTCACTTTTAAAGGAACATCTTTGATTCCAAAGGAGAAAATAAGATAAGCAAAGTCGTCTTTCTCTCCAACTTCTCAAAGGCTTATGGCTTCATAAAAACAAGTGAATCTTTCAGCATTCCACAGCTGATTTAAAGCATCAAATGCCTGTGAAACAGCAAAGATGGTAAGCAAAGCAAACTAGTTTTTCAGTCTAAGTCAAAATTGAACCAAGTTACCTTCTGCTAGTACAGTAAGACAAGCTGCACGTCATGGCAATGGAAGTGCTGTCTAGATTTTTTAAAAAAAAAAAAAAAAAAGGAAATGCTTCAATACATTAGAAGTTCTCCAAATTCAACATTTCTTCTTGGATAAAAGCAATTCATATCACCAATTTTGAAACTAAAGACAATGCAGCTCACTGTAGACAGAATATTGCAAAGTAGGGTTGGGAGGGGGTATTTTGTGCCCAGTATCTTCCAGTGGAGATGCTTTAAGAGGCTGCATATCCTATATTTTAATGAAATTAAAGCCTTGTCAAATCAGGAATTGATTTAGATTGACAAATAGCTCAGCAGTTGGGAGTTTGAAGCAAGCCATTGCGAACTTGACGTTTAGTTGGATGCCTGACTCTGTTTAGTTTGACACTGCGTTAACAGGGATATCTGGTACGTGTGGCAGAACCTGTGGCGAGTTCTTATGACTCAGGTAAAGCCATGAAGTTCAAAAGATGCTCTTGAATATAGTAGACATGAAGACCTCCAACTAAAAAAAAAAAATCACAAACCCAAAAGCTTTGTACTACTGTTTAGTCCTCAGTAAATTTTGTCGTTCAACTTATGGATTTAACATGGCAGTGCACCATTGAAAAGGAATGAGAATCCATAAGCCATGCAACCTGTCACTAAGCCATTCCAGTCCATTCCAAGCCAGTGAATCCTCCACCACTTAAAAGAGAAGTAGTAAAACTTGCAACAGAATAATCTGCAAACCCAAGCTTGTGACTTTTTTTGAAATGGGGGGGAAGGACTATAGGTTGACTTGGTCTGTAAAATGTACTTTTCTCAATTTGTTGTATCTTCTCTCGATTGCAGGGTGATAACTTCTAGAAGATGCCCCTGAAGTAATGCTGGTTCATCTGTGTTGATGGCAGAGATGAGCGGTGCCTGTACCAATATGTAAGATAAATATTATACTAGTGTAATATCTGGAAGGAAGATTTCTGGTTGTTCTGGTTATAGATTTGGATGGACGTTCTTGGTGGCTAAATAATATTTTCAAGTTTCTATTTGAATTTTGTAGGAGGAGGTTTAAATAGGCTTTTTAAGCCTACCAAGTTAGGAATGGCAGAGAGAGACTTCTCATCAGCAGAAATTGGTCCAATTAGAGTATGGTTGAACATAAAGTAGGATTAAAAATGCGCTTTAAATCATGCTGTAGAGAGTACTTGGTCTAGGAATCTTCATAAGACCAGACCATAAAAATCTGAATTGCAATAATAAATGTCAGTATATACATTTTAATCAGTCTTGTTAAATGTCCAGAACATGCAATTTAGTGGTTATACAGAGTATAATCTTTGATTAGTAATTAATCTCTGTGGAAGTCCTTGGATTAAATTGCAGACTTCCAGGCATCTCTAGAAGGGTTTAAGACGTTGTAGGTCTGCTGTGCTTCATGACTTTGAAGCCTACCCTATTAAAGCAATTTTTCAAGTAGACGTAGGAGCAACTGTCTTCAGACTTTATGTGGAAGTGTGACTGTTTCTTCTCTTTCTCTGATAACTCATCGGGGGGGGAAAAAAAAAGTGGTAGTGGCTGTCATGCTAATACAGCTTTTTGGAGAACTTCTAAATAATTGTTACTAATGAAAAAAAAGGAAATAACTTCTAGTGTGTGCAAAATCTGTTAAAATCTAGTCTATAGTGAAGGATAAGGATAAATCCCTTTTCTAGGGGAAGTATGTGAGGAGTGTGTGTACTTCATGTAATTTTTTGATTAGTTTTCAAAGTACTCTGTTATTGTAAGAACATATTTTGCTGTTAATTTCAAATAATGCTTTTAAGAAACAACTTTGAAGTGCTGAAAAGAAAAAGCTGTGGTTGGTGCAGTGTTTTTCGTCTAACACATGGGGGGGTCACCGATTTCATCGGAAGTTCCATTTTGTGTGAAGGACAGGCTCTGTTGCATACTGTCTGATGTTTGTAATATCAGTTGGTTTACAGTTACTCTTTTAGAGTCTCAGCAACAGCAATTAAATGCTGGTGCAATGCTTTTGTCAGAATATGCGGTAATATTTTGTAAATGCTCCTGATAAATTGCTACTGTTACCTTGATAAAAAAGAAAACATACACTTTTATTTCAGGGTAATGGATTGTGTTTCAGATCAAATACAGAATGATTGTGGGTATTTTCTGTTCCGAGTTATATATGCATATAGTCAAATAAAATAAAAGATGCTATCTGACCATCTTCTTCTTTTGCTGTCAACCAACAAAAAAAAGTGTTGCTTTCCTTACCTTTATGTGGTTGTTGAAATATAAGTCACGTTTATCTAAGGGTGACTGTTGAAATATTTAAATCACAGATCCTCTTGGAAAGGACACCATTTGAACTGTAGGCATCTTTTTAACGATAAAAAAATGTTTTTTCGTTCCAAAATGACTTTTCATTGAAAAAATCACTGGTGTCAGTAGTATGGTACCAAAGTGGGTTAGGGAAATATGTCTAGAAGTAAGCTCTTCTTCTACTTTGCTCCCCCACCAACCTGCAAAAATTTAGCAGGAGTGATTTTTTAAATGTGCAGTTTGAGGCTGATACATAGACATCATGAGTTCTCTAATAAAGAGATGGAATACTGTCTTTAGTAGGCAACTTTAAAAGGTTTTGCCAAATCATCACGTAAGTGTTGTCAGAATGTGTTCAGCTTTTTTGTGTGTGCGTGTCATATTAGCTTTAATTCTCTGTATTAACTGGGAAGCTGATGGTTAATTACTCCTGGGAAGTGAAAAAGCTTCTCTTTGGAAAAATTAAGTGCTTTTTTTCTCCATTCACTAGATGTGTTTTGTCACTTACTGGTGATAGTGGGCCATGTTGTAATTAATAAAAGATATTAAAGACAAAGGCATGCTTCCTCAGCCTACTCTGCAGGTTATAAACATTTCTAAATTCTTAACAGGTGTAGTGCTAAAGCTAGTTCAGGGAACAGTATGTAGAACTTAACTGACTACATGGCAGGACAGGTAATACTAATTTTGTAAAAAAACAAGGATGTAATTGTACTAATTGAGCAAGCTGTTCGCCTTTTCTTGATCACAAGTTTTGTTTAATTTGTAGCGCATCATTATTTACAGATTAGTACCAGCGTGTATACCAGTTTATTCTAGGATTCCTGCGTATCATGCTGAGATAGTCAAGAGCTAGTGGGGTTTTGTGGCAGGCAGAGTTTGGAGGGGCATATGCACAGGAATTAGAGGGGATTTATTTAGTACTTGCTCTGGAGACAGTGTTGTACAAGAAGCGTGTGTTAATATAAGGAGTCCTCAGATGGTTTTGATTATTGTGGTTAGCTATTGATGTATTTTCATGCTGTTGGGACAAATTGAGTATAACCCAAACGTATGCATTGTGTATATAAAAAAACAATCGAATATGATTTAGCTTTTTTGTCTTTTGGTTTCTGAGAGTGTACTAACTTGCATTTCCTTTTTTCAGTTATGGTGATGGAGGCGGCAGTGCAGCAGTGGATATGCGTTGGAAAATCAAAGGATAACAAACTGCAACTGATAAAGCTTGGCTTTTGAGCGTGGTGTTACCCACTGTTTGTTTCAGAGGGTTGTGTTACCATTCAGGAATTGGTCTTTGAAAGGAGCACTACTAATCTCCTGGATATAAAAAAAAAAAATTGTCAGGTGGAAGTCAGTCAACTAACATCTTCCAAGAGTCAAGAGTGAGCCTTTTTTTTGAGCGCATCAGTAGATTCTGCAGCAGAAAAATATTCCAGGATTGCCCTTTACAGAGGGTGCTTTCCGTTTATGTGAAAAAAAGAGCAAGTTACATAGAAGTGAGTTTTAGTCCTCTAAAATACAGAGGACTAAATTGTCACAAATCCTTCTTCACTGAGAAGCCATGAAGAGTTTTACTATATTCTTACATCAACAGTTCTATAATTGTCCAGGCCTTCTGGACGAGAGGAAGTAAGTGTGATGTACTGAGACAATATTAGTGATAAATGCCCAGAGTAATTAGTGTTCTTGTATGTACTAGCTTCTTGCAAAACTCCAGACCAGACCAGCATCTCTTGCAACAAGATGCTTTCCCCAAAACTTTGTCTTGGTTTTGGTGCATTTTTAGCTTACATATATGTTGATGAGCCAATGTGTGAGAGAGGAGTCCTCAGGCACCAGTATTTCACGTAGAAAACCGAACTTCTAATTGACTGAAAACAGTTTATATTGGCTTATTCTGTGGTAGGCATAAACTGATGTCATTTAAACAACTAACAGTTTATAATGAGTAGATGAAGAAGAAAAAGCATGTGTACCTTGTCCATGGGTTTCAAACAAGCTTTGGGTTTGGGGATAAGAATATCGCTTTAATCTTCAGTTGTGGACTGCAGATTCTAGGAGTGAGTCTGCCTGTATGTAGCAGATGGGTAGCATTGCAGTATTCCCAGAGCCAATAAATTTCCTGTTAAACAAAAGCGTTCTGGGTTTTGGGTTTTTTTTAAATTAAAAAACAAATCTGTTACTCAGCGACACTTGGCATGGTAGAGAAGATTACTAGTGTTACATATTGATGGAGGTTTATTGTTACAAAGTGGTCTCAGTGTATCGTGTGCAAGAAAGGATAATATGCTGGAAGATTAAGAGACTCATTTTTAAGCAGTATCTTACAGTCTGGGTACTGCTGTTTAGGCTAAACCAGGTCATCCTAACTAAAATGTAATGCCAACATGCGAGCTATCATATCAAAAAAGATTGATACCTGCCTGAAATGCTAAATAACTTAAATAACTTGTGTTAGCTCATGCATGGACTCGGACTTCATCATTGAAAGTCAGTGGTTTAAATGTAAAGCATCGGTAGATTCAGCAGCAGAAAAATACTGCAGGGTTGCTCTTTGTATTGGGTGTTTTCCCTCTGTGCTGGAAAAAGAGCAAGTTAACATAAAAGTGAGTGACTTTGAGAAAAATTACTCTAGAACGTTACCTGAATGCTGTTCTTCACTTGCTCCTGTTGCCACTGCTGTCACTGATGTACCGGAGTCCTTTGTTAATTGAGTATAGACTACCAACCCCCCTGCTCCCCGCTTTTTTTCCTTTTTTTTAAACTACTGGACTAAAGTAATCATTGATGTAAATCAGACTGTAAATAAAAGTGTATTTGTAACTTGCAGGTGGAGATTGACTCTGCAAGAGATGACTGATAATTCATTTGATTTGTCCCTGTCAGCAAATAACCAAAGTTTTCCAGAGACCAAACCAGAAACTTCCTGGCTTGGTGGCTGTACCTTCATACCCTGGCTTCTGCCCCAGAATTCATTTTACTGTGGGGGTGGGTGAATAAGCTGCAACATTTTCAGGTGGGTCCTGATGTTCTTCTGAAAGATGGCCTTGAGGTGGCTAGTGAGAAATCCTTCAATTTTGGGGGCTTTCTGAATATGCATCTGTCTCTAGGTCAGTCTTTCAAGCAGTTGGTAACTTTAAGATGTGGGAAGTGTTTTTATTTAATTGTAGTTGCAGCCATTACCATCTGCTTGGGTGCAACAGCTGCATGTGAAATAGTGGTGAAACTAAACCTGCCTGTCTGCACAAAATTAAGTTTGCTTTAGAGGAGGGAGTGGGTGAAGCACTCTTCGGTGGTCAGGCTCATAACACTATTTAATGAAGCTGGTAGCATGCAATTTTCCTGATGTTGAAATACTTCTCTTGCTCTTTGCATCAGAAACGGGTATGTTCTGATGAGCTGGCTGCAGTGGATGTCTGCCATATACAAATGATTGTCCCCAGTAGATGAATGAGCGTTACCAGTTGCCTTGCCTACTACAGATTTGGAAAAAGAAAAAGCAAGCTACGAAAGTGGAGACTGCAAGTACTCGCTTCTACAAAATAGTAGTGCTCTGGAAAAAGAAAAAAAAAACACTGAAGTTCTTGTAATTAGTCATGAATTTGACATGTTTTGCACACATATGGGTAGTTGTAGATCTACTTCACCACATGGCAGTGAATTTTGTGATTTGGCTTCAGCCAGCATTGCCATTTGCACTGGCTGCAGCGCTGTGTTGCTAGTATTTCCACACAGCAGAGGACTGGGCTCATCCCCACGTCCTCATAAAGGTCAAAAGCCTGTGTAACCCTGAAAGGGCAATTCTGACTTCTTACTGGTGGCTGTTAGAAATGGTCCTTACGTCGGTCCCAGTACCAACCATAAGACGTGGAAAGTGGAGACACAAACCCATGCATATTTATTGTTTGTAATTACTCCTTTTGCTGTTCTGTTTCTCCCTACCCTTTTAAGTAGCCAAAGCAGTTTGAGAGCACTGATGTTTTGGAAACAATTGCTTCAAGTACCAGGGTTAGGAATTGGTTCAGAATATTGTCACGGAGAAATGCTGGTCTCTAGGGTAATTTGTTCCTATTTTACTGCTTCAGTCCATGATCTCTAGTTAACTTAGGTGTCATCAACTGAGAAAATTGCTTTGGTCTCTATCTGTTACGGGCAAAGGACAACTGGAAAGAATAAGAAAATTTTGCAAGGTGACTGTACTTTTCTAAATTAATGTGACTAATAGCAATGGATAATACTGTCCCAGAGCAGGGTGAAAAATTGATAACTAATACGTCTTCATACAAGATCCTGAAGAGCTGGTGGAAAAGAACATTTTTATAGGACAAATGAAGTAGTTGGACAGTTTCATGCTCAGCTTTGGATGACTTAAATTTATGAACTTTCCAAAGTTACGCAGGATGTTTGTTTTCAGAGATTATCACTTCCAAAAATCCATTTTGGATTATGTGTGTACTTCTATAAAACAGTTGAAAAAGGAAGGTAAGGTATTGTTGGTGGAATAACTATCCACATAAAATATTTCTATTTTCAATTACATTGAAAACATGTAGTTAAAGGTCTGCTTTCACCATCTCTTTAGAGTGCTAGAAACTTTTATTAAAAAAAAGTTTCTTCCCTTAGAGTAACAGAACTTCTGGTTCTTAAGATTTGGTGAGTTTCTGTGCCGAGCAAAGAAAAAAAAAAAGTTTCACAGTTGAGCTCCGCAGCAGCAGAGGCAGGAAGATGTAATCACGGATGTGGGTTCCAGCAAGCTGCTGCACAGAACTGCACTAGCGGCAGAACGCGCCGCGATGAATCCCGAAGAGCAAATTGTAACGTGGCTTATTTCATTAGGAGTTTTAAATTCTCCTAAGAAAATAGTAGATGATCCGGAGGAGTTCCTGAAAACTTCTCTGAGAGATGGAACGGTGCTTTGTAAACTCATTAACCGGCTTCTTCCGGGATCTGCAGAGAAGGTAACTTGTTAAGATGTGTTTTGCTAAATACTGCCCTGGTCGTTTGGAGGTACAGTTTTCTTTGGTACGATGAGCAAGGATGAATGTTCAGAGATGGAACGTTTTGTACTTCGGTTACTGGTTGTACCTAACTGAGGGCACAGTACAATTGTAGCTTTAGTTCTTTGATTTTGTCTATACATACAGAAAAGCCACAAAAGGTTGCAGTTGGGCGAGTTATGTGTGTTCGTGCAGTGGCAGGAAATACCGGGCCTACCAGAGATGAAAATATCTTGGTTTTTGAATAGAAGGATATGCAGTTTGTCTGTATTTACATAAATATCATTAATTACAACTGTAAATATATTCGCTCTTCCAGAACTCTTGCTGTAAAATACTTTCTTAGTCAGGAAATACACTAGAGAGGCAGATGAGGTTAGGAATAAAGGGTAAACCTTGCATCCATGCCGTCTTGAACTGCCCCAAGGCCAGCAGATCCACTGGTGCGGAAGCCGTTTCAGCCATGCGAGTGCCTCCCGTTACGGTTTTGCGAGGCAGATATTCAGACAGCCCAAAAGTGCGATAAGTAACTGCAGGAGAAAAAAAGGGAAGGAGTCCAAGGAGAGATAGGAAATGGCAACACAGAAGAGAGGCTGTTTAATTAAAAAAAAAAAAACACGTTCTCCACCCTGTAGAACAAGGAGCCTTTATTATGCAAAAATCACTTTTGCTAGCTCCTTATCTCTTCCTTCTATGTGATGGTTGGAGGCAAGCATGTTCTTAAAGGTCATGGGTTTCCCACTGTCCCTGAGGGCAGTGTCATATGTTGACATTCAGAAGGAGATGCCGACCATGGCGCTGTGTGCATCACTTCCTCCACTGGCTTGCTCTTCCTGCTTCGACAGCTTGCCTGCCGCCCCCATCCGCCCCCATAAGAAGCTTCCCTAATTCAGTATAAAACGCACATGTCAATATTCATGCAGGCCTTCTGAATAGAGGCTATACGGAAGGTAGTGCAATGAGCTCAGTGGATTTTCTTTCTTTAGTATTGCCTGGAGCCTAAAAATGAAGCCGATTGCATCGGTAATATTCAAGAGTTCCTGAAAGGCTGTGCACCCCTTAAAGTGGAGGTAAGTCAACTTGCATCATTTCTTTTATCGTTGTAACATTGCTTTTGAAATCAGCCTTCCAAAAGGCAGGCAGATACCAGAGGGACGAAATCCCTCATATTTTGTGTTAACTACATAAATGAGAGCCTGGGTAATTCAGTGTTCTGCCTGGAGAATTTGTAAACGGGAGTGTATTGACTGTGAGCTTAACAGATTCCTTCATGCCTTTTGAGACAAACCTCGAGCAGAAATGCATGCAGCAGTAGCAGGAGGTCTGTCTAAACAGAGTCTAGCAACATGGACCTGTTCACATATTTTTTTAATTATTAGCAGGGATTGCAGGTTTTAGCCTTGCTTTACTATGAAGCTGAAAGATTCTTAATACTGCAGTGTTTTGCATCCCCTTGCAACTGTTGCGTGACATTCTGCCAAACGCGTAATATTAAATTGATCCTTGCACATAAAAATAATGCTAATGATGACAAAAGACACCTTTTCAGTGGCTATTCCTGATCCTATCTATGTGCTGATTCTTATCACAGATGTTTTAGCATATGCTTTAGCATAGCTCAGATGTGCAAGATCAGAGTCTAAATGAATCCCTTAAGAGTTCAGCTAATTTTTGCCATCAGATTTTTTACTAAGTGCATATGGATTTTAAATGTAAAGGCTTCTGTATCACAGCAGAAAAGAAACCTGTAACTAAGAGCTGTCACTCTCTCGTTTGATATATGATCGACATTGTAAAAAAAATATATATTCTGAAGAGAAATTCTGCCAGAAGCGGGGACACCGGGCATTACACAGCATCCAAGGGCATCCTTGGGCATTACAGAGAATATTCATGCACTGCAGTGAGGAAAATCCAACCCGTGGTAGCTCTGTTTCTGCGCCTTTCCTTTGAAGGTCTAAACAAGCGAAGAACCTTTCTTCTCCTCGGAGCTCTTTAGCTAACCAGCAGGAAAATCTGCTCGTTCCAGAACTGTTTCTCTAGCCTGTTGTTTCCCAGGAATGCGTTTCTCAGAGCCTGCTGCCGCAGCCCGCTTCTCAGAGCAGATATGTATAGACTCAATGAAGGCCTATCGGATCAGACATTGCTTGTGCTGACTGTGTGATTCCCTCCATTTTTCAGGGAGTTTCTATTTGAAAACTAAATCATAATGGTTGTGGTGGAAAATATTAAAAAACAGGCGTCTTAAATGTCTAAAAGAAGGGACAAGGGAACAGTCAATGGTTGTACTTTTAACATCTCATAGTTTTGGAAGCCAGTTCTGCAATATTGCAGTCGGCCTCCACAATTTTCACATGCTAGGAACTAGCGACAATGTGTGCCCAGCTCTGCGTGTTGCTCCGATCCTCCCTGGGCCTTTTCTTCCTTGCTTTTAATTTAAGAAAAGATTTCTGACTTCTTATTTTCTTCTAATTTATAACCCCCTTAGTCTTTGACGTATTCTGATCCTTCAGTGACTTCCCTGGTGCTCATGCGGTTGCCCCCGTCTTGGTTGCTGTGAAAGGAGACCTCAAAAGCCGAATAAAAGTTCAGATCTCTCAAGCTTGAGTTTAAATTTTGCAGTGAAATGAAAATTATTTCTTTTTCCAAATGGTTTTTCCAATCATGATCATACCAAAAATGATTTTTTTTTTCCAAATTATTAAGTCATATTACAACGCCAAATAAAGACAGGAAATTTGCTTCTTCCTGGCTCCTCTGTAGGCTTGGGCAGAGGAACACCCAAGGTAGGACAGCTGAGATGGTGGCCAAGGCATGGCCCAAGTCAGAGTGCTCATGCTTCCCTCGGGCTCTTCTCCTCCCCTATTCCCAGCTTTTCCGAGCACTCTGAAGGCAAAGCCGGAGGAGACATTAAAACCCTCTGCCATCTGTTCCTTCTCAATGCTGCCCTGTTCGGACCCTCTTGGCAACGAGACCTGAAGAAGCTAGAGGACCTAGAGGTGGTCCTTCCTCATGTCTGATGCTTGGTTTACCTTGGGAAGGGCCATTGCCCTTCAGAGGGGGTTTCTCTGCAGCACATTTACTCCGAAAGCATATTTGGAGCATCAGAACAGGCAGGGGACCTTCTGGTTCAAAGGTCCATTGGCAGTGACGTTGCAGTGACCTGGTCTTGATCTAAGGAAGATGAGCATAGGGTAGAAAATGTGCTCTGCTCCAGCAACCTGGCTTGAGAAAGGGGTAGCATGAGGAAAGCTCTTGGCTTAATTGGTTTGGATTCCCTGACTGACATCCTGCTGCTTACCCACACTTTGGATTTGACAATAAAACCCTAGTGCTTCTGTCAAATTCTACCCTCCTGCAAGTGCCACAGAGAAACTCTTGTTCCTTAACGTGCAGAAGTAGCCTGGGACTGGCTCTGAGCCACTTCTCCTGTCTTGCGACCGACGAGTGTGTGTTAAGGTCAGAGATTCTGTTCCTGTTGCAGATGTGAGAAAAAGAGGATGTTCTGAGGAAATTCAGAGCTCACAACTTCTACTCTGGATACTCACTTGTACGAAAGGCCTCGTCCTGGGAAATCTCAAGCGTGACAAACTTCATACATGACATTAAACATCCCATCCCAGCATCCCATCCCAACATCCCATGGCTTCCTCATGCTTTGCCAAGGCAGTGGCCACCCTCGTACTGTGTTTTAACTTGGTTCTTGTTTCTGTGGCAGAGGTTTGTGCAGCTGGAGCTGAATACATCCCTGAGCGTTGCTAGCGTGCAGGGCAGGTGATCACTGTGGAAGGCAGGGTTTCCAACAGCATTGTGCTGAAACCTGGGTCCCACCTTCCACTGAGCGGGCACTGCTTCCCAGTCTCTTCCAGTGGGAAGAGCATGCAAAGAGGTTACTCCTGCAGAGCTGCACACACGCTTCCCTCCCACCCTTCTTCTTTGTTGTCCTGGTAACTCAGTCTTAGGAAGTGGAAGAAAGACACAGCAAAACAAATGGCACCTTCTCCCCTTTAACAGGAACAGTGAAAGATTTGGACATACTGGGAGGGAGGGAGAAGGACACTCTGTGACCTTCCTGCTTTGAGGTGGCTCCATTAATTGCAGCAGCTCTACAGGCTAAGTTTGAGCTGGAGGAGTCCATCTCGTTGCAGGGTATAAATACCCAAACTCTTCCTTAGCTTCAGCCCAGGACTGAAGCCTGCAAAAATTTGGTGCTTCGAATGTGTTAGTCCTAAAAAAAGAAGGCAAGCAGGGGAATCAACACCTCCTTCTAACTAGTCAAGTGCTGTCATTAGGTGAAACGATGAGACTGTATCTAAAATTTTCTGACTGCTTTTCAGCGCTAGAATTTCAACCAAGTCAGAAGAATGTCAGCCCAGCTCTGCTAAGACAGAGGACTGGGCAGAGAATGTGGGCACCTCTTTGGAGCTCAACTGTCCTTGGGGGGGTTCTTTGGTGGTTTGGACTGAGGAACGGTGCAGATGACCTGACTGTGCTTTGTTTATGCTGTGGCTTCAAGCTCTGAGCTGCGTGTGTGACCCGAGATCTGGCCCAGTGAGTGAGGACTGGTGAGGCAGTGGCAGGAGGGCTGAGGTGGAAAGCGGAAGGCAAAGAAGCTCAGGCTTGGTGGTCAGGTAGAGTCTAGTTCAGAAGATACAGGGAAAAGATGACATGACAGAGAGCAGCCCTGCAGAAAAGGACTTGGGGGTACTGGTGGATGAAAAGCTGGACATGAGCCAACAATGTGCACTCGCAGCCCAAAAGGCAAATCGCATCCTGGGCTGCATCAAAAGAAGCATGGCCAGCAGATCCAGAGAGGGGATTCTGCCCCCCTGCTCTGCTCTGGTGAGACCCCACCTGGAGTACTGTGTCCAGCTCTGGAGCCCTCAGCATAAGAAGGACATGGACCCATTGGAGCAGGTCCAGAGGAGGGCCACAAAGATGCTCCAAGGGCTGGAACCCCTCTGCTATGAGGACAGGCTGAGAGAGTTGGGGGTGTTCAGCCTGGAGAAGAGAAGGCTCCGAGGAGACCTTAGAGCCCCTTCCAGTCCCTGAAGGGGGCCTACAGGAAGGGTGGGGAGGGGCTGTTGGCAAGGTCAGGTAGCGATAGGATGAGGGGCAATGGTTTTGAACTAGAGCAGGGCAGGTTTAGATGAGACATTAGGAAGAAGCTTTTTCCAATGAGGGTGGTGAGACACTGGAAGAGGTTGCCCAGAGAGGTGGTGGAGGCCCCATCCCTGGAGACATTCAAGACCAGGCTTAATGAGGCTCTGAGCAACCTGATCTAGTTAAAAATGTCCCTGCTCACTGCAGGGGGGTTGGACTAGATGGCCTTTAGAAGGTCCCTTCCAACCCAACACATTCTATGATTCTATGATCATGAGTAATGAGAAAAATCAGGTAGAAAGCTCCTGGCCCAGCTTGTTAGGCTTTGCTTTTGTTGTTGACACCAGTGTGCATGTAGTAACAGCAGCTCAATAGCTGAGCATCATTTACTGCTGAAGAAGCACAAGACTTTCATTCAGCAGCAGCATTTTATTGCTAACGTGACCACAAAACTTCTGGCAAGGGGCTGAATTTTGTGAACTAAGAATGGTATCTGCGAGATACATCAATAGCTGGATTAAACCTGACTGTCCAGAAGGATCCTAGAGCACGCAGCGTGCCGTTGCCATTGTGGGCAGAACTGAAGCCCTTTCTGCAGTTGGAGGTGCTTGTGACCTTCACTGATCTGTTTGTACTTGGATGGAGGTCTTGAAGGCCTTGGCTCCCAATCCATGTGCTTCCAAAGAACACGTTGGCTTCTCTCCTGGTTTCCTTGCTGGGTCACGTCAAAAGTGGAAGCCCCAGCTCAGCACTGACCAATGCAGGCACTAGGGAATGGGCATGTCTGCATTCAGAGTGACCCAGTGTCCTAGGTATGGGGGTCTCTGACACCCCTGTGTCCCTGTGTGGGGCTGGGACCTACAGCCAGGTGTCACCCTGGGTGTCAGTGCCATGCTCCGTTCTCTTTCCAGGCTGCAGCCTGCTGTTGTGCCGAGGTGTCTGGGGATTTCTGCGCTCCCTGCAGCAGAGTGTTCCCCGAACAGATGGGCACAGGCAGCAGCGGCACCGTGCTGGCCATGGTGGGGACACGCTGTCTCCGAGGATCCACTGCCTTCACCCAACTGTGCCTCAGCTGCAGGCCCTTCTGCAGCCTGTCTCTTCAGTGCTGCAGAAACACTGCAATTACCACTTCAACAGCCTGGATTTTCCATTCTTTTCCTACCTTTTCCCCCTCATTTGTCCTATATTTTTTCCTATTCGTTTTCCATTCCCTTTCTTTTTTCCTTTCTTTTCTTTTCTTTCCTTTTTTCCTTTCCCCTTCACTTTCATCTTACCCCTCTTTCTTGATTCACTTTTTCTCTGTCCCTTCCCTCTTCCCTTCCCCCTTCCCTTTTCCCTTTCCCCATCCTTTCCCCTTTTGTATTTTTTTCCTTCCCCCTTCATTTTTTTCTTTCCCCTTTCCCTTGTCTTTCATCTTACCCCTCTTTCCTGATTCACTTTTTCTCCTTCCCTTCCTTTTTCCTTCCCCCTTCCTTTTTCCTTCCCCTTTTTTGCCTTTCCCCTTTCCTTTTTTCCATTCTCCTTTCCTTTTTTTCCATTCTTTCCTTTTTTCCTTTTCCCC
>VWZL01006146.1:618967-687546 GCA_013396915.1 Stercorarius parasiticus | reverse complement strand
GGGCGGCGGCGCCGCCTGTCACTTCCCCTTCCCTTTCCCCTTCCCTTCCCCTTCCCCACTCCGCGATCCGGCTCCGGGTCAGAGCCACAAGCGGCCGCCCCGCACCACCGCCATGCCCCGGGGCTGCGCTCCCTCCCGCTCGCCACCGTGAGTACCCACCGGCACGTGCGGGGGGCTGGATGCTGCCCTCATTTTGCGGCTCTGTGCGTGTGTGTATATGCGTGTGAAAGCCCCACCGTAGGGTGGGGGGTGTCCTTCCCCCGTCTCTGTCCCCAGGGAAAAGCTCTCCGTGCTCCCGCATCCCGGTTTTCACCGGGAAACGCCGGCACCCGTGGGATCGTGCGGTTCCAGCCCCTCACCCTCGGGTTTGGGGGAAAAGAGTCGCGATCGCTCCCTTTTCTGGGCTTGTAAGACAGCTTGGAGGTTCGCCGGGGGTTTTGTCTAACCGCGTTTTGTGCGGATAAAACATCTCCGGCTCGAAAACACAACCCAGCTTCCCCTAACTTTTCTCCACCTCCCATCCCGGCGCTGGGAATTTGAGTGCTGGGTGACTTGCTAGATGCCCCCCCAGGTTTTGATTTCGCCGTCCTTCCCGAAAAGCTGGCTGCTTCGTCTGGTCTCTGCCCCGGAGAGCACCAGCCTCTCCTCACCTTCTGGCTGTCTCTGGAGGAGGATCCGCGGTGCAGCAGTGCAGGTTTTCTGTCTCCTGGTGCAATGCCCGGCGGAGCAGCCGGAATCCTTCCACACGGAGAGCCACCGTCTGGTTCTCGGAGGAGGAAAAGCATTTTAATGGAGACCCTCAGATGACAGCCTTGGGTTTTGCATCTTCCGTGAGCTAAGAGTGAAAAAGCCTTCGCCCTCCTATTTTTCTTCTAGCCTTGCAGCTTGTCTTTTAGTTAAGAATGGAATTATGGATGGATTGCACTGGGAAAAGTAATTTTTAGCTTGTAAATGAGGACTTTTCTGTATGATGAATTTATTCTGGAACCAGCTGCAGAGTACATTCACATTACAGTAGCTGATCCAAAAGAATTTTCCACATAGCCATTGCTCCACAGTAGCAATTCCAGACAATTTCACCATGAAGAAAAGCCCTAAAAGGTTATTGCTTGCTTTTGTGATAGTTTGGTTGGGGTTTTTTTTTGCATCTCCTTCCTGCGACCCGTTCCTCTGTACTGTCTCAGTCTGGTGACTCCGAGCTTACAGCATTATTCTGTGCATTGAAGGATCAGGGGTGTATTTTGTTGCTTTGGTCCTTTAAAAAAGAGAAAAAAAAAAAAGAGAGATGCCGTTCATTCAAGGCAGGACTTGTTTTTCTGGACTTGCTGAGGTGGAAGGAAAAGGGTATGGCTGAGAAAATGACACACCAGGGAGATGCACGCAGACGTCCCAGCCTCGCTGTTTACCTTCCCCTTCTGCGTGGTGGGAGGGTGAAGGCGCGTTGCTGCAGCCTCGCCTCCTTCAGCGGCTGCCAACGGGGTCAGCACTAGCCCGGGCTCTCCCGTGCCGTCTTCCTTTCCACGGAGACACTCACGTCGCTGTCGAGGGCTGGAGGAGACGCTCAGATAGCACCGGCTGCCGTTGCAGGGCAGGAAAACTAGTTCACGCACTAGTTGGCAGAAGGGACGGGGGCCGCATGGTCCAGAGGAGCAAACCCAAGCGAGAGCGGGTGGTAGATCAGCGCAGAAACAGCCCCAGGTAGGTGGGGACGTCCCCAAAATGCGTAGATGGGATCAGAGCTGCGGAGCTACTGGTTTTAATACTTGTAACGACAGCAGGCTGACTGTTCCCCCTCTCAGCGTGGATTAAATTTATTGAGGGCAAAGCCTTTCTCCCAGTATGGAGAGGCTGAGGCGATTTTTTTAAAGATATTCTCAACAAAGAGCAGCCTTTGTGCTGCCCCTGTTGGACTTTGTCGCTTGCGCTGATGTGTGGGGAGGGAGAGATGCCGCAAGCATCCCGGGCTGCGGAAGGGGCCGTCCCCCTTCCTATTTGCAAAATGCCAAGCGTACCCAAGGAGCAATACGTGGAAAGCAAGAAAGGGCCATTTTAAAGGGCAGTTCTACCCTGAAGGTAATTAATGCTCACGTACTTCTTCAGCAGGATGCGCTCCAGTCCATCGGAAGTGTTTAAGTAGACGGTGTCTGCCAGGAGAGCCTTAAAATCATCTTTCCTGTTCTTTGGATTTGCAGATCTGTGGTCTCCATCTGCAAGACAACGTGTCTTTGAGGACTGGCAGATGGTGCCTCGGTGGTACCAATAACGGGGGCTTTTTGTATTGCTTGTCTTTGCTTCATTAATGGTAGGATTTGTACAGTCTGCATGAAGCGGAGGGTATTTCTCACGTGTTAGAGGGGATTGCAGTGTTTTGGAAACTCAAATTGCCCCTCATTTGCTGGGGGCAATTTTGGAAGGGCTGGGTGTACAAGGTCCCGGTTACCAGTCAGAGAAAATAAGCCCTTGCTAAAGATGTATATCTGTTTTGCCATTGAGGTTTAGGAGCTTGAAATTCTTCGGAGTGGAATTTTTGCACACGAAATAACCGGTTTTGGCTTCCTGTGAAAAAATGCAAATGCCATGTCTCAAGAGCAGAAAATTCTGTGTGTTTGTTTCTTCTGCTGCGGAAAGTGTGTGTGTGTGTATACATATACATGTACAGCCTCAAGCCCGTCAGCTTTCGATAACAAAAATAGCAGCAAAATCTTTCCTTCCCTCGAGGCAAGCAGTAACCTTCGCTGTGATTTTGAGGAGTCCCTTCCCTGCCGACAGCACTGATTTCTTCCAAGTGCTGCTGGGTCCCCCTGCCCTTCCCATGACGCCTGCCACCGGCGCCCCAGGAATTCCCTTGCTGTAAAGGAGAACAGGATTTGCTAGCCCTGAACAAACACCCTTTCCCTGCGGAGACAGGCGGGCTCTTCCATCCTCCCTGTCTCCCGCTCTGTGGGCCGCTCGGGTGGGCGCTCAACTCACCAAATTCCTCTTCCGCAGGTGTTTGATCCACATGATTTGTACACCGGCGAATGCTTCTCCAAGGTCCTGAGTACATTAACAGCTGTAAATAAAGCTACCGAAGGTAAGAAAAAATGGTTTTTTTCCCATTGTATGCTGGGATTCGTTGGTGGGGTTTTTTTGCAATTCCGAGTTTATGATGATTTCAGGAGGCTCAGCAAATTGTGCTGCCAGCAGCGATACCTGATGCCGGACGGCGGAATTGTCATTTCATGCTTCTTTCTGCCAGCTCTGGGTTTAGACGTGGCGTTTTGTGAGTCGCCGTGTGTGCTTTGCAGAGCTCGGTTGTCGCTTTTATGCAAAGGGACCTCTGCTCGGTTCCGACAGTGTTGAGGGAGCGTGAAGTAGGTCACTGTAAAGGAGCCTCCATGTAAATGAGCCTGCACCTCCCGAAATGCAAATAGCGGATTTTAAGTAGCGCTTTTTAAAGCCAAAGAGGAAAAACAGATCCGTCTGCATAATATCTTTATGGAATGTCAAAACAAACATCCTTGACAGATGCTCGGTCAATTGTATTGATGTTTCTCTCCCTCCTCTCCCCGGGTCCCTGGAGCAGGCTCCCAGATTTGGGAATCCAGCTGATGGCTTCTCCTGCCTCCCGGGGTGCGGGAACCAAAGCAAAGCAAATCAGCTCCTCTCCTTTCCATCCCAAATATGTAGCGGTTCTCTACAAGGCTGCTTTAAACTGATATTCGGTCACGCAGGGCTGTGGAAGGAGAAGTGCAGCGGGGAGGGCAACGGCTGCGTGGTGCTCAGGAGGGTGAGAGGAGCAGGGTCTCATTCGGAGGGGCGAGGAGCAGGTCTGTGTGGAGCTGGTAGGGGTTTTTGGGGTGGAAAAGTGTTTAATGGCCCCCTGTCATGCAGGCGGATTTGCACAGAGAGTCCTGCGCACCCCCCAGTGTCCAGCACCAGGAGGAGAGTTTGGTTTCCCTGTTGCGGATTGCATTTTGGGCGATTAAAAGGAGAAAAATTCAAACCCCAAACCCACGATTTTCCTTTCATGGGGAGATTTTTCTGTTGACTTAATGCGTTTTGCCTAGATTTGGGTTGCGGTGGTTTTCTCACTTGTTTCACTTCTCTTTCAACTTAGTTTTTGCTTTTGGGTTCTCTTCTGCCAGTAGAGAAGCCACTCGGGTGCTCAACGAAACAACCTCTTTGCTGGGGCTGGACCCTCTCCTCCCTTTTTCCTCTTTTTGGTTCTGTCCTGATGCAAGGTTTTATAAAATCATATATATATATAAAAATATATATATACTATATTTATACATTATATAAACTATTGTATGAATTATTGTGTATATATTATATAAACAGCAGCATATACATTATAATAATACATAATGCATGGTGATATATATAATGTAGTATAATAATAATGGTATATATATGTGCATCAACACACATATATATGTGTGCGTACGGGTGTATGATGCTGCTCTGAAGAAATACAGGTTCTTAGGCTGCCTTTGTGCCACGAGCTCTCTCCCTAGAAGCCAGCAATGGTAATTCAGGCTCGGCACACCTCCTTACGGCCTCCTACCTCCCCGTGCAGTGATGGCACCCAGTGACCCCGCATAGAAAGCTGCTGCAGTTCGATACGATGCGGGGGTATAAAATGCAGGTTACCTAGAGCTTCCTTTGCAAACTGCTGTCATTATGATTGACGTTAGCTTCGTTATTCCGAAAGCAAAAGGAGTGAGAAGCTTCCCTGCCTCTGGGCTTGCCCGTTGCTGGACTGGAGGGGTGTGATGGGGTGTGTGTCAGCGGGGCGGTGAGGCCGCGGTGCCGTTCTCACAGCAGTCACCTTCTTTACAGCCCCAGCTCGATTCTTGGAGCCGCCCCTGTCCCCGCGCAGTCCCTGGGGGAGGCTCGGGATGGGGCTTTGCTGGGGAATAGTTTCTATCAGACGTTACCCACGGGGCTATAGGGAAGCTGGGATCCTCTTGGTTTCATGGCAAACATCTGTTTGAACATATGCTTTCTCGGTTTAAACGTTAAAAAGTGCAACGCCTGCGATATAATTAGCTGCTCAGGCAGAGAGAACCCTTGGGAAAAGCACAGGGTAAAATAAATACGTCTGAAATGTTTGCTTTTTGGTGGCTTGGCCATGTTCCTGAGAAGCAAGAGCCTGTGTCCTCCAAACCGCCACTGCAGATGGTCCGGTTTGTCTGTCTCACCAGAGGCCAAGGGCTGGCTGGAGCATTGGGACAAGCCTGGGACCGGCTACTGCAGTTCCTGCTGTGGCCAGGGCTCCGGCATGCCAGCGCATCCCAATGCCCGCAGAGCTGCTGCATCCCGCCACCCTTGCCAGAGTCAGAGGGAAGTAGGTGACAGCTAAGGAAACGCCGTGGGAATGTGTTTCTGAGCATCCATTCAAAGTCCAAATCCTCGCGTGTCCATGGATCTTGTTATGCAAATAGCCAGCGGCATCATTCATAGTGGATAAACTCAGGGTTCAGCAGCCGTCCGTCAAATAACAGCAATATGGAGCGTGGTGCTTTTATCTGAAAGAGAGGGCAGGGGAGGAAAACCAGCTGTGCTGGCTCAGACGGGGCTCGGCTGCCAAAAATAGCGTAGGAATGTGAGCAGAAAACACAGTTATTTTAACCATAGTTTAAGCAACATATGGCAGCGGCGTTCCATGCTGGACCAGGCATAAAATAGGACGCTGTCATGATGCAACATAAATGATACGCTTGCCTGCCAAACTGTCAAAGTCAGTTTTACATTTGTTTCTAGGTTGCTGCAGATATTTATAAAAGCTTTGGAAGATTGGGAGGGGCAGGGAGAAGCATAAAATCTACAGTAACCGAGTCATTTCCGTGGGACTGTTGCCGATGGCTTGAATCAGCGGAGAAGTCTGGGCTCGCGGTTTGCGCCCTCCCTTTATAGAAGGAATCAGGGGAAGAACATCTCGCGCTGGCAGTCGGCCACCCCTCCTGGCCTGGGAGTCGCCGGGAGCAGCCGAAACCGCTCCTGCTCAAATATCGGGATGCTGCAGAGCCAAAAAAAAAAACCAAACAAAAAAACCCAAAACAAAACCACAAAAACCCACCCCAGTCTGTGTTTGCAAAGTGGGTTTTCCACGCGGAGGGGGTTTGCTGTTGCTGCAGCCTGGGGAGCTGGGAATTCACTGTGCGGTCGTCAGGCAGTGGTGCGGCGAGCAGGGCGAGGGAGAAAATGGACTCCCTGGCGGCACAGGAGATTTAATGTGAACGTCATCCGTCGCTGGAGCGTGGAGCGGTGCGTGGGGATGGTGTGGTTGGGGGGTTTGGAAGGCAGCGGCGCCTGGAAGTCGTAGTCACGGACTTGGTCCCCATTGTGCTGGGCGTTGGAGAAAGGCAAAGCAAATCTATTCTCTGAGAGCTCAGTCTGTGTTGCTCCAGGTCCAGTCTAAGGATGAGGTGTTTTCCTATTTAAACAAAAATCCTCTGGGGAGAATAAAAGCCCAGTTGAGTTCCTGTAACTCCCACCAGACTTCCCCTTCGGAATGATTTTTCCATGTTGACATTCAGACTGGAGGAGAATGGGGGAACGGCAGCCTTAGACGTTGTGTTTCACAATTCCTGCGCACACTTGGTGGCTTCACCACCCTCTTGCAGCATTTTCAAAGTAGAACTCCACACGTTGAGCAGGGGATTTGCACACCCAGCACCGTGATGCCTGCGGACCCCTCTTCCCTGTCCTCCTTTTGGGGTCCATGGGCATGCTGGGTCCACACCGCAGCTGGGAAACAGCAGCTCTGGAATACAGAAATGTTCTTAAAACTAAAAAGAAGCTACGAGGCAAGTCGTAAAAGTACTTCACAGTTTACTGAAATGATGGCATCTGCTGTTGCTTCATGTGAGCAGCATGGCACGTAGAAAGGAGGTCAGTTGGTACGAAGTACAGTAGCAGAGAAGTACTGGGAATTACTGGGTGGCTTCAGTCACATGTTTTTACAGCATCCAAGCAGGATTCTGGGGCTGAGCGCTGCCGGGTCCTGCAGGAGCTGGGACTGCTCTTGGTGACAAGGCCACTGACTCAACCTCAGCACAGGGCAGTTGTGACCAGGAAACTTTTTGCCCTCTGGCAGGTTTGTCGGTATTAATAGAGAAAGAAATCACTAATCGTGAAAAACAGATGTGTGTCAGAGCAGCAGCGTTATTTCCAGCATGGGGCAGATGGTGGCAGGAACAAGCCCAGAGACTAGTTTGCAAAGCGAGGAGCTTTGAGGGTGCGAAGGAGGCAACTCCAAGAGCTGCTGGGACCATCCAAGCCTTTCTGTGGGCTGTCCGTCTCCTGGGGGTGACACTCCTGTCCTTCCTCGGCGCCATCTGAATCCCTCTTTCACGTGGCTAATGGCAGCAGTCCACGAGCAGTCATCAAAATTGTGCCCAGCCTCTTCCAGCTGTATAATGAACCCAGAAGGACTTATCTAAATAGAGAAGCGATTGTGTTGACCAGCTGTTCGACATTCTTTCCCGCTCAGTGGGGGAGCCCATGCTGCAGCTGCGGAGGTGACCTAAGTGCACTCACTTGCAGGCTAGACTTTGAAACACCTTCAACAGTGCTTACTTGGATCCCAGAAACGTTCCCAGTTGAGCAGCGGTGGGTTGAGTATTGTTCTGGTTTTCAGTTTTAAGAAGGATTTCAGAAAAATACTGTGATCGGATGCATGGCTGCAGAGCTGGCATAACGTAGGAGTGCCTTGGGATCACAGAATCCCAGACTGGCAGGGGTTGGAAGGGACCTCTGGAGATGATCCAGTCCAACCCCCTGCCAGAGCAGGGTCACCCAGAGCAGGTGGCACAGGAATGCGTCCAGGCAGGTTTGGAATGTCTCCAGAGACGGAGACTCCTCCACCTCTCTGGGCAGCCTGTGCCAGGGCTCTGCCACCCTCACAGGAAAGAAGTTCCTCCTCATGTTGAGGTGGAACTTCCCATGTTCAAGTTTGTGCCCGTTACCTCTTGTCCTGTCACCAGGCCCCACTGAAAAGAGCCTGGCCCCATCCTCCTGACACCCACCCTTGAAGTATTTATAAGCGTTGATAAGATCCCCCCTCAGTCGTCTTTTTTCCAGACTAAAAAGACCCGTGTACTTCAACTTCTTCCACCATGGAAGGGTTGACCCAGCCCAACAAACCCGTCCTCACTGTTGACTCGGAGTACCCACGCTGGAGATGCAGTGCACTTGCTGCCCTGCTCTGATAGATGGTCTTTCAACTGTTGTGCCCTGTTCTTGCTTTCTTTACAGGCTTTACTCTTTGCTTTGCTGTGGTGCAGAGGGAGGGTGGACAGTTGGGTAAAACTCAGATGTCGTTTTTGTTTCACCAGATCAGCCGTCGAAAGGGCCATGTTCACATCTATCGTCTCTTAGCTCTGCGGCTGGAGGTCCCCACACCGACTCCAACGGCACAGCTCCACAGTCAGCGAGGGTGTTAAGGAGGCAGTCCAAGCCTGTGGTATCCTTCATTTAACATCTCATCAAGGGTTTGATGGCTGCGGGGGTGGAGGAGGGTGTGCGGTACCTCTGGGTTGAGCACGCCGGAGGGTTTTTTTCTCCCCTGATCTCCATCACAGCTTTGCTGCCCCAGCTGGAGAGAGTCTTGTGGCTTCTCCAGACCTTCTCCGTGAAAAGAGAACAGCCATTCTGATCTGTCCTCCATTGCACTGGGAAACTAAATTAATGCTTGGGAGGGACCTTATGGTCCTCTGGCAGAAGTGCTTACACTAAAACAAGACGTTATTTGCTCTTACAAAGAGCAATACTGAAAAAACAGCTGTCACAACAAAGAAGAACAATAGCTTTTCCCAGTGGCTTCTGCTTTTTTGGACTATTTATTGGTGTTTTTCCATGTTTCTTTCCTTAGGAGATGACCGAGAATGGCAGTCATCAGCTGGTGGTAAAGGCCAGGTTCAATTTTAAGCAGACCAACGAGGATGAACTCTCCGTTAACAAAGGAGACATTATTTATGTCACTCGGGTTGAAGAAGGAGGCTGGTGGGAAGGGACCTTGAATGGAAAAACCGGCTGGTTCCCAAGCAACTACGTCAGAGAAATCAAATCCACCGGTAAGCAAATTGCTTTCAAGGGCTGATTGAATGACAGGGGTATAATGCAGTGTGGATCCTCGTGCCTTTGGGAAATTGCTGCTATTTATGAAGGGCCGTTTGTGTCCTTAAAGCAGCAGGGCTAATGGAAAGACGAACGAGGCCAGTCGGGTAAAGCCTAGTCTTTCGCGTGAGTTGTTTGAGAGCTTCTTCCCCCTCTTCCCCAGCGCGTCATGCCTTTCTCTTGTTCCGGGAGCGGGGACTTTGCTGGAGGATGCGTGAGTCCCCTTTGTCCTGGGGAGCTGCCGAGTCGTTCCAGTGTCTGAGCACAGAATTAGCTTTTTGTTAGAGACCTCAGTCAGGCAACGCGTTTGCCTTTGGTCCTGCCATTCCTGGCAGCGGTAGAATGGACGCTCACGGTTGCAGTGAGGAAACCAAGAACTCTATGGCCACAGGGGACGGTCCCCTGGTTTTGTCCGCAGCGATGGCTGGTTTCATATTTCCCCCCAGATGCATCTGCTGCTGCAGTATTGAGAAAGGAAGAGGGAGGGGGTGATCCATCTGATGACATCTGCCTTTATTGAGCTTTGTCTTGAGTGTCCTTAACGTTTTCTGGGATGTGATTTTAACCAGATGTGGGGTGGTGATGACATGAAGCGTGTCCCTGGCCAACTGCCCTGTAGCGTTACATATCCGTTCAAGCAGCTTGTCCCGTTGTGCTTCCGAGGCCATTGTGTGACAGTAAACTTGTTGTTTCTTTGGGGGTTTTTTTTGTTTTTTTTTTTACAAAATCCAACTTTAATTCCTTAATGTGCCTTGAGGGCTTACCCCAGACAGAGACCTGGTGTGTGCTCACTGCTGGTTTTATGGCTCGGGATCAGCCCTGGCCTCAAACGCTGGGGTCTGCAAAATGTCCAACCCTCATTAGGCATCCTTGCTCCCACGCTCACAAGCAAAAAAGCAAAGAATAAAATTAATGAGCAAGTGCTCAGACTTAGGCCAGTTTTTATTTCATTCTAAACGAGAAAAAAAAAAAATCATTGTTAGGATAGCTCCTCTCCCACTGATTCCCCCTGGGAAATGGTGTCTGAGCTGGAGCAGGACGTTGGAGCAGAGACTGAAGGTTTGTCTGGCACAAGCCGGGAATCACTAATTAAGTCAGCGAGTGGAGAAGAGAAATGCTTTAAAAAAAGGGAGAGCAAACTTCAGTCCTGTGGGGAAAATCAGATAGGGGTCACATGAAATAATGGCACCGCATCGAAGTGAAGGGCAAGCCTCCCGTTGATCCTGATGCAGGAGCCCATCTGATGTTTTTTTTATCTCCCGAGCTTTTCCCTCCAGCACCTGTTTCATATGGGAGGAGGGTTCATTCCTCTGGTCTCCACTTCCTCAGGACAGGTGGTTGTGTTGCAAATGATGGATGCAGGGACCATCAGCAAACCCTCTCTGCCCCGCGACCGCTGCCTGGGGGCTGTAGTCTGGGGAAAACCCTCGCTCCAGGCCAGCAGGAGCTGCTTTCCTTGCCTCCGAAGTGTGACCTACTTGTTTTTCAGCAGTGTCTGTACCTCAGCTGTGTCCGAAGCCTGCCCTTTGGGTGGAAATAACTAGCTGTGTGGAGCAAAGCTTTGAATGAAGCACAGAGCTCCCGGCTGGAAGTGACAGGAAGCTCTCCGAGGGCAATAATTAGACAATACGTCAAGCTGCGGTTTCCAGGGGCTAAATTTATCAAATCTCAAGCTTCTCCCCTGCTATCGGTGTGGAAGTAATTGCCTTCTGTGAGCGATTGCAGGGAGAAAGGAGAGAGAGTGGCTGCTCCGCGCGGCACAGGGGTGTTACCGACCTGTCCCACTCCGGAGGGATAATGGTGCCGTGCTCGGAGAGCTGGCATTGCCGTGGGGCAGGGAAGGGATTTCCCTAGGGAAGGAAAAACGGCACAGGGACTTGTGGCTGTGCCTGTGTGTACCACGACGGAGGCATCTGCAGGGGTTTAGGAGACGCAGGAGGAGATGGGAATTGATGCCCAGGTTTGCATGAGCTTTTTATTCATTTGGAGAAGGGTTTTGTATCACAAACGGCTGTGGGGGTCGGGGTTCGGCATGCTGATCGGCGTTGGCTTCCAGTGCCTTGCGAGTCAGCTGGAGCAAAACGCTCTATCCGGCATTTCTGATAGACGCCTGGTTTTACAACCCAAATTTTGTGGGCCAGGAGAAGGTATGCCATCGCTCCCAGCGGTGCCAGATGCTGGGCTGTTGCCAGGGATTTCAGAGGGAACCTGTGAGTTAGTTGGCAGGGGCTGCACGCTGCCTTCCCTCCCCTGCACGCCTTCCCTTCGCTCCTGGCGTCTCTGAAGCCGGCAGACAAACCCCGGAGCTGAAGTTTTGTGTTCACAGGGGTGAAGCTGCGTTTGCTGGACATGATGCAATAGTGACTTTTCCCACTGGAAAACGGTGCGCTGTAATTTATTGATGTTTTTTGTTGGGTTTTTTTTTGGTACAGATAAACCACTCTCTCCCAAAGCATTAAAAGGACTTGAAAGCACTCAGCTGACAAAGAATTATTACCCTGTGGTAAGTTTTAAAGTGCTGATCATACGTTTTAATAAGTAGCATATTATTAATCTTCCGAACTGACTCTTTCCCTTAGAAATCATTGAAGCAGTTTGTAACAACGGGGGATGTGACTCTGTGTTTAAACGCAGCTGTTGCCGTTGCCTTGATTCAGGGCTGTCGAGACAATAATAAACCACAAATGAAAACTTGCTGCAAGGTGTCAAAGAGAGAGAGTCAAAGTAGGCGACGAAGATAACGTAGCAGAGGTGGCGGCGTTGGGATCAGTGCTGGGGAATAAGGCACAATGTCTCTGGTCCAGTCCTTGACATTGGCTGCGGACTGTCTCCCATTGATAAAGATGGGGAAATAAGGTCACGGCGTGAAGCAAGCCAAATTTAGTTCTGTCATCCGAGATCCCTTTCTTGAGTTTGGCTGGCGATGTTACAGCCCTGTGCCTCTGCCCTTGGCGAAGGGGCAGCGGCCACAGCTCACAGCCTGGCGTGTTGGCTTGGTTTTGAGGCAGGTCGGCCTGCCAGGCTCTGAGCTGTGGGTGGAGAAGCACCACCACCTCTGCCATCTGGCTGCTGGAGCGGTGATGTCTGGCAAAGCGGGGCTGGCCCCTTCCTGCCGTGTCCAGGCTCGAGCGAGCCCTGCGATGCGGGAGAGTTAAAATGCCCGCATGTGAACGTCCCTGCCTCTCGGCGCCAGGGGCAAAACATGCACATCAGCACGTCTAAATATATTTCAAGCAAAGCAGAGCAGAAACAGTATGTCCAGAGAGCTGGGAACCACCTCCACTGTCTCCAGAGCTCTTCTACAATGAGAAACTGGCGCGCTGATGGGGAGCGTGCAGGCGGTGGGTTTGCCTACCCGGCTGCCGGAGACAAACTGGCTGCTGAGATGGATTAGCAGGACCAAACCCAACCCGGCACATCCTGGAAGTGGCGAGTGAGCTGTGCCCTGGCTCGAGCTGCGGCAGGAGCCCTCCTTGGTCCGGCCACCCTTGCGTTGAAGTTGTTGCCTGCCTGGGTGCGAGCGGTGTTGCCGGTCTGCATGTTCAGATGGTTTGTTTGCCTACCTCGCATGCAGGGTCAGGCACGAGCCTCTCAGGGGCCAGACACTCAACTCCGGTCCGAGCTGATGTTGTCCTCATGCTTTGCCAGAGAAGAAGGAGCAGCCCTTAACACCCACTTTCCAGGCCTCCCCCAGTTTGCAAAGTAAAATCCTGAAATTGGACCCCCCAGGGCTTTCCCAAGCATTCTGGGTTCTGCATGAACGAATGTAATTTATGGACTTAAAATACACTTCCATGCTTTTCCACACTTGGAAGCTGATGTCATGTTCCTTTGACTAGTCGTTAGTGCTAAGATCTACTCAGTGCTCTGTCTCTCACCCTAGGTGTTGCAAAATATTCTGGAAACAGAACGAGATTATGCGAAGGAACTACAGTCACTTCTGGGAACTTACTTAAGACCCCTCCAGTCTTATGATAAGTAAGATATAAGGGCATCTGAGGTGGAGACAACCCTGTAAAATCGACCATAGTTCATTACTTTCCTGCTTTTGAATGTTTAGGGACTGTTGCTGCTCTTCTTGTAAAGCCTCTGTGAACCAGAAAACCCCCCCCACGTTGTACAGGTTTCTGCTCTTTCCTCTTCCCCAGTGGTTGTGCAGGTGTTGGGCTGTGTTAGAGCTGGGCAACCCATCCGGGAGCTGGTGTGCGGCTCTCCCGGCATGCATGTTTCCCGGCGCTGTGCCTTGCATGGCTTCTTCTTTTGTAATTTGCCTTGTTGTGACTTCTCAGCCCTGAGCGGCGTCTCCTCCTCACCTCTTCATTTTGCACGCAGCGCCATGTATTCTCTGCGTTTAGATTGCCTCTCGCTACATCCAGGCTGCTGCTGAGCAATGAGTGACTCCCCTGTCTCCCCGTCTGCGCAGCCACCGGGTTAAAGTACCTTTGTGCTTGGGAAGAGTGATGCCGGGGTGACCGGGGGGCTTTGGCAGGGCTTACCTGTGGAAACAAGCTGATGTATTTGCCATCCATGCTGGGGAGTGATGCAGAGACAGCACACGCCGTCCTGTCCCTTGCCCAAGCAGCAATAGCATCGCACCGGTGCCTCTCGGCAGATTCCCGGCAATAGGTTCACCTGGCGTAAAAGACCCAGCGCAGTTAGCTTCACCTCCCGCTTATTGCTTCAGCTTTACAGTCGTGTCTTCTGAATGCCGCTGGCTCAGCAACCCTGTCCTTGCAGCTGCATTTGGGGCCAGGGTCATAGAATCATAGAATCAGAATGGTTCGGGTTGGAAGGACCTTAAAGACCATCTAGTTCCAGCCCCCTGCGCTGGGTCCCTCCGGCTGAGGATGCTGCAGGAGGACCGGGCAGCCCTGGGGCATCACGGGTGGAGGGCAGATGTTTAGACATTGTCTGGAGAGATGTGGGAGAGTGGTGTCTTAAGGCCTTTGTATTTAAATCTCTCCTTCCTTCCCCAAATCTTCACGTGGGATGTATTTAGCTGTGGAAATTTCTTGTGCTGTCAGCCTTGTAGGCGGCAAAGGGCTTAAATGAGGGCAGTGCGAGAGTGACTTGGAGGATGACAGGAGCCAGGCACATTAGCTTTGGCTAGGAAAAATCCAACCTCGCTCAAGGAACAAAGCAACCCCTTCCCGAGGGTGCTGCTCAGTGGGACCCTCCTCCCACAGGGAAACCCACAGCATGGATCCCTGAAGACAAAGCTGCCTCTGTGTCTGTGCACACACCTCCCTCCCCACCCCTGGCTCACATCCCATCTGTCTGTGTCTATTAGACAGCTAAACATGTGAGAATATTAGCGTGATTAGGTGATTAAAATCCAATTAAGATAATCCTTGACAGCAGACATCTTCTCAGGGAAGCTGTGGTCTGTAGCTCACAGGTCATGAATTTTGTGTTTTCCCATGTCCGATGGGTGGTGTATCTGGGGAAAGAGAAATTCATGGGCCTTTTCGGAAGGATTGCTTACAGATACCATGAGGGTACTGCTAAAAGCAACATCTCTTTGATGATAATTGGTGATTTGACTCTTCTAGGCTCAGTGCCGTGGACATCGCGTCGTTGCTGGGAAACGTGGAAGAAATCTCTGCATTTCAGCAAACGCTGAACCAAGCCTTGGAAGAAGTTGCAAAGTAAGCTCGTGCTGTAGCACCGAGGGTGTTAAACCGTTAAACTGCAGCTAAAAATAATCGAGAGACCCATTCATTAATGTTCCTCCTGGCTGCTGTCTTTGACTTGTTAAATATAGAAGAAAATAACAGGATTGAAGAAAGGCAGCAGGTAGTGCTTTGTCAGGAGGGAAGGTAGAAGAAACTGACATTTCTACTGATAAGGCATCTGCTGAATGGAAGTGTCACTAGACCTGACACGGAGGTGTCACTAGACCAAAGATGCAGACACGTGTAGGGTGGGAAATCTGGCGGGCGTGAAGATGGGGATTCCTAGGGAGCAAAGGGCAAATTATTAGAGGTGATGATTTCCCTGGGGGAGGTCCTCGGGGAGGACACGTTCAGCCTTAGGCCAGCCTCTCCTTTGGAAGGTCTGAAAAGAGGTGGGGAAGAGACTGAATATTGGAAATATATTCAGGCTGTGGCTTCCCTGTCTCTCTCCACCTCCTTTCTCATATTCACGGGCAGCCCAGATGGTGGGACCACCCCTGCGTTGCACCCAACGCTTCCCACAGCATCCCAGCTGCGGCTCTGCTGGTGGGACAGCACATGCTGGGCACACCTTGTCCTGGGCAGATAGCGGGTTGTGATACTCGCTGTCTGCACCGCAGAAACCCAGTCCCAGCTGAGGACCTCCTTCCTCCTCCTCCTCCTCCTCCCCAAGTGGCAGGCGTGGGTATTTTGCTCAGGTGACCTGGGAATGTCCCTGTGCAGCGGGTGGTTCCTGGGCAGATACCTGAGGGTGCCGTAGCTGCAGGGTGCAGATCAGGAGGTTGAACATTGTGGCTGGTGTGTCGGCGTCCGTAGGCTCCCCGAGAACCAGCAGCGCGTGGGAGGCTGTTTCATGAACCTGATGCCCCAGTTCCGCTCCCTGTACCTGACGTACTGTGCTAACCACCCCTCCGCAGTCAACGTCCTCACGCAGCACAGGTGAGTGATGGAGGAGGAGGTCCAGACTCAAACCCCTCCTTCAAAAAGTTGCTTTGATTGTTAATGCTTGGCCTTGCATGGCTTTTTGACCTGGACTTTGACAACAGGGCAAGGGGGATAACANTTTTGGGCACCTCAATACGAGAGAGATACCGAGGTGCTGGAGCGAGTGCAGAGGAGGGCAACGAAGCTGGTGAAGGGCCTGCAGAATAAATCTTATGAGGAGCAATTGAAGGAGCTGGGACTGTTTAGTTTGAGGAAGAGGAGGCTGAGGGGAGACCTCATCACTCTCTACAACTACTTGAAAGGACATTGTAGAGAGGTCGGTGCTGGTCTCCTCTCACAGGTAATTAGTGATAGAACAAGAGGGAATGGCTTCAAGCTGCAACAGGGTAGGTTTAGACTGGACATTAGGAAAAAATTTTTCACAGAAAGAGTTGTCAGACACTGGAATAGGCTGCCCAGGGAGGTGGTGGAGTCACCATCCCTGAATGTGTTTAAGAGTCGTTTAGATGTGGTATTAGGGGATATGGTGTAGGGGAGAACTTTGTAGAGTGGGGTTGATGGTTGGACTCGATGATCCCAAGGGTCTTTTCCAACCTAAATGATTCTATGATTCTATGGGATCCTGCTGCTGGGAAAACTGCTGGGGCTTTGGGCTCTTCAATGTAGCCTCAGCTCCAGCATGGAGACAACTCGTGCTGCTTGTCTTCGGAGTGGTCTCACAGGTCCTCTCTCAGGTTGATGGTTGGATTGGATGATCTCAAAGCTCCCTTCCAACCTAGGCGATTCTATGATTCTATGACTTTCCTACCTTGGGTAAAACAGAGGCAACTTCAGCCCTTGCAGTAGCATCTCCTGTGACTGTTACTTGCTAAAGGACCCAGATGCTGTGTCAGGCCCGCTGCTGCAGTGCTCGCACACCGGCAGATGGGACAATGTTCCCCTGTGGCACTATGGTGTGGGGCACATTGTTGCAAAAGTAGGGTGGTCATCAAGTCACCCGGAATTACCCAATTTAACAGTTGAGCTGCTGTTCAAGCAGACAGTTGATTTGCAGGGTCATTGGTGGACTGCAGTAATAACAGCTTCCTTCAACATGTCCCACTGGAGCAGACACTTGAATTTGTGTGATGTCATGCTAAAGAGCCTGCCAAGCCAAAAGGCTACAGCTGTGTCATCCCTAATGCAGCTTAGCTGTCCTCCCTGCAGTGATGGGAAAGCAGGACCCCAACCACACCGTTGAGGTCTTCCCATTCTGTACTGGGAACTCGCAATATATTTACTTACCTGCTGAAATACAGCTTTAATTCAGTGTAACAAAAAGCCCGGCTCCTGTAAATGACTCATTCATGTGCTTCCTCCGTCTGACCCCTTTTCTTAAATCAGTCAAACAACCAGCTTTGGCAAATGTGCTGACAGGCACGAGCCATGTCTTCCAGAGCGACGTACGAGCTCGCAATGGCATCACGGCTCCCAGCAGGGTCCCTCCACCACGGCACCAGCCTCTGCAGCCCTCCCAGTGTCCACCAGATGCCTGTCCCTGTGCCACCTCACCGTGCCAGGGCACCGGTGTACCCCAGAGGCTGCGCACACCGCCACCCGCCACCATGCAGCATCCTCCCTGGGGAGCGGGTTCTAGCCTGGCTGGAGGCTGGCAGCTCCCTGCCCACACTGCCGGCTTTGCGGTGGGGGGTGCTCAGAGGGGAAGCTGGACTGCCTTTAGAAAGGCACAGCTCGGAGCAGAGCCCCAGCCATCAGGAGAGTGTGGGAGGTAGCAAAACACAGCCCTCAGCGGTGGCGAGCCCTCCTCCTTCTTGTTGTTGTTGTTGTCTCTATTTATAGCGATGAGCTGGAGAAGTTCATGGAGAGCCAGGGTGCGGCCAACCCCGGCATTCTCATCTTAACCACGAGCCTCAGCAAACCCTTCCTGAGGCTGGATAAATACGTGACGCTGCTGCAGGAGCTGGAGCGGCACATGGAGGTAGGTGGGACATGGGGCTGCCAGGCAGGCCGTCTGCCTCTCCATGCTGCAAGAGCTGCCCCCCTCCAAGCTGCAAAAGGAACCTCTGCCCCTTGGTATTTGAGCACCACGTTGCTAAGAGCACTTTTATCACCCCTCCAAGGAGGTGTCCTACCTCTGTGGGACATTATCTACCTTTCAGATTGAAAGTGGGAAAGCAGCGGAGGAAGGGATGCTATGGGAAGGCATTGCCTGCCCTTCACCCCAGCCCTTCCTCAAGTCAAAGCGCAGTTCAGGGTCAGGCTACAGCTGGTATTCATTTGCACAGCGTGCAATAAATCAGTGTTTTTATTATCATTTTATGAGATTCCTATCCCCGGCTGCTCGCTCCTGCAGCTCGCAGGCATGTCCCCACCCCAGGCAGGGGTGACATCAATATGGCAGCAGACACGGGGGCGGAGGAGCTGGTGCCTGGGAGCAGGGAGAGCAGCAAAGGGGGACGCAGACTTCCTCGGCGGGCTGCAGACCTGCTTTAGGACATTTCTCCCCTCCCCTCCAGGGACTCTAGAGCTCTCTGCCGCTGGAGCTCTGCTGCTCGCCCACTAGTGCACTCCAGCTGCGGGGATGCAAACCTCAGGGGTGGTACGAGGAGGTGAAGAAAACAGGAGCAACAGTCTATTTTTAACTGGGTTTGCTTTTTCCCCCCTCTTCCGGTATTAATTACCAGTTAATTACTCAGACCACTTAGGGATGATCATCCAAATCCGCATCCCAGCCAGAGGATTAAAACCTCTGTGCTTGAGCCGGGGGTTTTTCTGCCTAGCAGAGGGCGTAAGAGCCTGTGCTACAGACACCGTGGTGTCCGTAGGGATACGACAGACCTGTCCTGTCCTGCTCTCACCTGACTGCGCTGGGCCGGGCTGCAGGGACTGGGCTGAGCTTGGCTGGAGCTGCCGTGCCCGTAGAGAGACAGCGTGGGTCTCCTGGCAGGATCCTGTATGGGGGTCGGCAGTGGCCCTGGGGACACACACGTCACCTATTTCGCTTAGCCGAGTGTGGGGGTTTTGTTGCATGAATCAGTAGGGTTGCGGTTTAAGCTGCGATGCTGTGGGAAGAGTACGGGTGTATGCAATATAGCTGTATGGAATATAGATGTATGTGGTGTGGAGGTATAGCATCACATTCCCTGCACTGCTGCAGATCTCTCCAGGGCAGCTCTCCTCCCAGATTCAGATGTGAGTGATCACAGGCAGCCTCTGGCAGCTCCATCACAACCTAGACACCTTAGGATTTGCTTGGCATGAGGTCTGGATGGTGAAGATTTTATGTAGGGCCTTAGATGCCCAGGAGAAGGTGCTGGGAGTGCACTAGCACGCAGCTGCAGTCAGAGACAAGGGGCAGCATCCTGCTTCCCCTTCCCTGGCCCAGGAGCTCTCTGCTCAGACCGGCCCTCCCTTAAACCGGGAGGTGAAGCTCCCATTGATCCTCATGGAAATGGCACCCTCCGTAGGGCAACAGCTGGAATACCTTGTGTGCTGATGGAAGTTTCCTTCCTGAAGGTGAAACCAGAAATCCACCCTGTGCCTCTGCCTGTTTTGGATCAATTTTCTTTGCAAGCCGAGTTTGTTGGAAGTAAAATCCTACCTGCTCCTGCTCTGGCCCGCTTTAGCAGTCCTTAAATCGGTATCGATGATTTTGCATAGCTGCTTGAAACCACGTCACATTGACCTGGGTGGTGGGGAAGGTCCCTGGGGGGCTTTGTCCCCCTCCTGCAGCCCTGGGTGCTGTGCTGGGGCACTGGGTGCTGCTGCTGGTTCCCTGAGGGATTTTTCTCTCCCTTCACTAGGAGGCGCATGCGGATCACGAAGAGGTTCTGAAAGCCATCACATCCTTCAAGTCCCTTGTGGTAGGTGGTGATTCTTAAAATAGAGCGCTCCATTTCAGGGCTGCGTTTCGCAAAGAGTGAGTCAAGCCTGACATTTGCCTCCTCATTAGCAAAAAAAAGGTCTTTTGGAATGGAAAAGATGGGTTATAAAGAATCATAATTTCAAGTTTCAAGCCTGGAGCTGCCCCTCTGGCTTTGCGTTTCAGCAATTCATGCTGGCTCCATGGTCCCGGCAGCAGAGACGGAGCATGTCTGACTTTCTCCTCTGCTGCAGAAAGCCGCGTGTGGGTGGTGCTGGTGGTGGGGTCCCTTTCATCTTCTTTTGCCTCCATACCCTAATCGTTTGCCACCTGAAACTAGACGGCCCCCTGCTTATGGAGATGAACTGTGAAAGGTTAATGTGGGTGTCTGACTCAACAGGAAGGTTCCCTCCGAGCCCATTGAGCGACCCTTGGTTTGGTTGAGGTTTGCTCCACGGGCATCAGGAGGCTTTGACCATATTACAGATAATTTGTGTCTCCGGGTGCTGTGGCCATCGGTGGGGAGCAGAGCAAGTGGCAGAAAAGGGATGAATCAGAGATAACAAACCTATTTCTGTGAGCTGTGTCACCTACACCCCTCAAAGTCCCGCTGCACCGAGATGAAAAAGAGGGGGAAAAGCCATCCGCGTGCACAAAGGTTTTACCCGGCAGAGCTTTTTTCGGTTATTAAAAAAGCGATAGTCTCTCTCGCTTTGTAGCCACTGAATACCTTTCACTACAACCACTCCAGATGTGGTCCAACTTCCTTCCTTAGCACAGCAGACGTGAGTTTTTGGTGCTTTGCAGCGCAGATAAAAGATGGGGAGGAGAAAGTTCATAGAAAACAGGAAAGGGCGATCATGTTACATTTACTTAGAAACTCAGCTCCCTTTCCATTTATTCTAGTAGATAATAGGGGAATAATTCGGTTAAATTACTTGGTGTCATTAATCTTTAGGAATGCTCGTAAGTGATGGACGGGTTTACTTGAAATGTGTGCTTGGGTGCTGAGTAGTTTAATGTAATTATGATACAACTCAAGAGGTTCAGTGTGGATTTGGGGTTAGACGGGCAGAGATGCCCCTCGCGACAGACGCGTGGTTCCGTGGTAGGACCAGGGAGGGACTGCGGAGCCGCCGTGGTTTGCCGTGGTGACTCTGCGCACAGTGGGGTGGATTGCTGTGGATTTTCTGTGGATTCGTATCCAGGGAGCATGGGATTCGGACACTGGGGGAGCCATCGAAGCACACAACAGTTGCAAAACCAGAGGAAGCCCCTGCAGTTTGGTTCAAATTTGTATGTTTTCAGACTAGACCCTATGCAGCCTCTCTCTTTGAAGATGTGGATAGTCAAAGAGTTTGCAGGAAAGGAGGAAAATCTCTGTCAGAAACAGGGGTTTGGAAAAAAAAAACAAGCAGCCTGGTGAAAACTGAGCCCAGGTTTGTCTTTGCAGCAGTTTTCCCCGTTGGCAGAAGGGTCAGTTAAAGCCAGTTTTGCTTGGATCTGCAGGGCTGTCTTTGTTCAGTAGGCATTGTCCTCTGCTTGGTGAAAGCTGCTGTAGGACTGGATGCTCCTTGGAGCTCTACCAGTCCCCAGCTGCTGAGCATCGGCGCAGTCTTTTAGTTACGGCACCTTCAAAAGCTTCTTTTTGTGCTCCTCTGTTGCACCGCTGAAATATCGCGCCATGTCCTGCTCTTGGGTTTGCAGATTTGGGTTAGAAAATACCCACCCATCTGATTCATGGGGGCTTTGCGTTGCTGCAAGTATAACTCTCTCTGCTGTTTGGCCCAAACAGGCAAAATCTTTCTAAGCAGCAGCAAAATTAGAGACATGTAACTCTGCGGCTGTCTTGGTTTGGAAAATGTGAGCCTGTACTCCCCGAGATAGGACTGGTTTGGAAAGAAAACCTTGCTCAGTGCAGTTCGCAATTTCTTTGACGTTTTAATGTATTCATTACTTCATAAATTGCTAGGGTATGATTTTTTTTTTTTCAAACAAGCTTTGTGTAATAGAGCCAAAGCAGGCTTTCCTGACCCCTTGACGTGACCAGCCCCGAGCCCACAGGGCTGTTGGGAGCATTGCGGGTGAAACTATCTTCGTTGGGATGGTTTGGGTTTGCGCCTGCCCTTTGGCTAATGAAGCGCCCCACTGTGATTCCCAGTCGCAATGCCAAGAGCTGAGGAAGAGGAAACAACTGGAACTACAGATCCTTTCAGAATCCATCCAGCGCTGGGAAGGAGAGGACATAAAAACGATGGGAAACATCATCTACATGTCCCAGGTTATGGTACAGTGTGGGGGAAGTGAGGTGAGTGCAGTGGTCCTTCTCCTGGCTAAAGACATTGTGTCCAAATACCCCCTTGCTCATGGGGTCAGTGATGGAAGGCGGCAGCTACTCTCGCTCCAGGCCAGCAAAGTCCTGACAAATGGGGCCTACTGGAAGGATGGGGAGGGACTTTTTACAAGGGCATGTAGTGATAGGACGAGGAGTAATGTCTTCAAACTGGAAGAGGGGAGATGTAGATGAGATCTGAGGAAGGAATTCTTTGCTGTGAGGGTGGTAAGCCCCTGGCCCAGGTTGCCCAGAGAAGCTGTGGCTGCCCCATCCCTGGAGGTGTTCAAGGCCAGGCTGGACGGGGCTTGGAGCAATGTGGTCTGGTGGGAGGTGTCCCTGCCCAGGGCAGGGGGTGGCACTGGATGGGCTTTAAGGTCCTTTCCAACCCAAACCAATCTATGATTCTGTGAAATAATGCTGATAAATACTTTAACCTGGAGAAGAGCTGTGCAAAGGGATTGTGCACGTCTTTGGAGTCAGGCCCCCCAGGGGCTTAGCTTCAGCCCTTTGGTGACACATTTTTCAAGCAAAAGAAGTATCTTGGTGTCGTATAGCACATTAATTTCCCTCTTTTCCCCCTGTGACTTACTCTGAGAAATGACAGTGACCTGAAAGTGTGCATTAGCGTAACCATTCTGCCACGTCCTGTGCACAGCACGGTGGCTGCTGTGACGTCTCGCTCCAGAGCTGACTGCGCTTTGGAAATAACTGGAGGGATTCCTGTGCCGCTGGTCCTAAAGCATCACACCAGTGCTTGCCACAGACCTTCACCCAGGGTGTTAAAGCCACAGTTGGTGCTTGCTGTGTGGGAAAGTGCCTGCTGTAGCAACTTTTCCATGGGAAGGGAAGACAAAGCCCTGTAGAGTCTCATCCCCAAGTCTTCTTTGGGTGGTGAACTGCTGGGGAACATAAAGTCTTAGTCTTTGGAGGCACTCAAATGTTTGGAAGAGGAGGTCAGTCATATCGTCAGGATTATCAGGATGCAGACAAAACATGTGCAGGAAAAGCTTGTATAGAAACGAGCTGCTGTAAATCGAAAAAGCCAAAATAATTGGTTTGGGGGTGGTCTCTGGAAGGCTGCGACTCCAGCTGAAACAGGTTCAGTTTGCTGGAGAAAAGTACTTGTGATGCATTGCAAAGTGGCCTAAGCTAAATTCTCATCCCCGTAGGAGAAAGAGGAGCGATATTTCTTGTTGTTTTCGAACATTTTGCTGATGCTGTCTGCAAGCCCACGGATGAGTGGGTTCATCTATCAGGTAGGCACGCTCAATTTGAAGTTGCAAGGCGTTAGGTGTGGAAAAGGAAATCAGATAGCTCTTATCAAATTCAGAGCCTCTGCTTCCTTAAACCTCTCTGTTGTGATGCAAATGCCCCAGGGCTTGGTTTTACCGTGCAATGCCAGGACACGTAGTGCATTTGTCCTGCCAACTGGTTAAACAGCATTTGGTATGTGTGGATGCAGTGAAATTAGAAAAAAACCCAACCCTTGGAGCACAGTTGTCCTACACGTTGTTCTCAAGAACCTTGTCTGTGTGTGTGTGTGTGTAAGGTGCCCTGACCCAGCTGTAGGGTTTTGCCCCACACGACCAACCAGCCAGCTCTCGGGGTTGGGCCATCTCTGGAAAATACTTCACCACTGCAAAGAGCCCCAAATTCCCACTCTGTGAGGCCCCCCCAAAACACTGCATTTCTTGTGTTTTGCCATTTGAATGGCTGCAATCAGGCTGGTGGGAGCTTGGCTTTTCTCCAGTTGCCTGAAACCATCAGTACCCTCCAGGAAAAGGATGCTCTTCTCTTGTTGTGTCATTTGTCCTATGCAAGGGTGATGAAGGACACAAGGGTGATGAGGGACCAAGGGTGATGAGGGGCAGGAAAGATTTGGGAAGGATTTTGGCTGGTTTTTTTTAGATTTAAGTTGAGCAGGCGGTTCATCATGCAAAACAGAGGGACAGGGAAGGCTGTCAGAAAAAACAGGGGAAGTTCATCCTCCTGAGTTGGTTGTAACAGGGGTTTGCACCTAGTGAAGGGAAAGGGCGACGGATGAGCCAGGGATGACTCAGTTGTCATGGGAGCCTCTTCTCCGGGGTTTGACCTAGTTGTGCAGGGAAATCTAGATCCATACATTAAAGGAGACTCTTCCCACAGCCTGAAGCCTTCGCAAATTAGTTTTGTCATTAGACAATTCCCAAAGAGAATGGGATCAGCAGAAACAAGCAGAACAACACCTGCCTGGAAGTGGGTGCAGACCCTGACTCCTCCTCAATTTTCCTAGGGAAAGCTGCCTTTGACGGGAATGACGCTGACAAAGCTGGAGGATGCCGAAGGGAATGAGCACATGTTTGAAATCGCAGGTCAGTCCCAGTCTGAACAGCAGCTGCCACTCCTCCCTCCACCCACAGCTCTTCTTTTTGCTTAACCGTGCATGGTCGGAGTTGCTGAGCATCTCCCTCTGGGTTGAGGCAACCTCCTCCCAGTGCCCTTCAGCTCTATCTCTGGGCTGCTTTCGGAGACCGTAATGTTTGACAAGGGACAAATCTCCTGCCAGGGCTGGTTGTGGCCCCAGTAGCACTGCTGTGTGCCATGTATTCCCTGTCTGTGCCTGGGGTCCATCCCATGCAGCTGTGAGCACCTCGTTTATTGACAGATTAACGGCTGTGGTCATTGGGTAGCTTTCCTAACGTTCCTCTGAATTTTCCCCTTCGATTTCTCTCATTGCTTGTCGCTATACATGGTTGTCACGCCCAGTGACTTGGCTGCAGTGCAGCTATTTGCGCTGGTGGCATTTGGTGTCAGGGTCCTGTCCATCACAGAAATGTTGCATTTGCTTCCTTTTAACATTAAATAATTCCTCACACATTCAACTTGCCAGTTCCCTTGGCTTTTCTCTGCTGCTCCCACACTGGCTGTCACTGGAGCAGGACAGACAGTCATGTAGAATCGCATCCTGGCCATGGCCTTTTTGCATCCACTGGACTTTTCAAATTGAGGAGCCACTTGCCGCTCTGCCAAGTTGAGCTTCAACCTGTGTTTCCTCCCAGCTCTCTACCAGCTTGCTAAAGGTGGTTGTTTAACCCTCTGCCACAGGGAACACGACAGAGCGGATCACCGTCTCCTGCAGCACCAGCCAGGACTTGCAGGAATGGCTGGACCACTTGCAAAGGCTGACCAAAGGGACCTGCAACACTGTACCCAAGACGCAGTCTTGGAGCGCTCACTCGGTAAGTCTCCCCCTCCCCAGCCCCTCTGCTGCCTGCGGTTCCTCCACGCTGGCCCATCTCGCTTTTTTTGGCAATGCACCTCGATATTGAGGTAATGTGCAGAGCTGTATAAGACACATCCTGCAGTTTTGCTTGTAACCTTCGCGTGCTTGTGCCATTTTACATGTATCCTGCCCTATTTTTGCTGCATTGTAGATGTCTCAAAGGAGTTGACAGTGAACCCATGTCCATCCCCCTCTGCTTCTCTACATTGTTTGGTGGCTCACGGTCTCCATTTGCTTCCCCTCTATTTTCTCAGGCATTTAGTTCAGCCGGACAGATCCGTGGCCCTCTGGAACCTCCGAAAATCCTCAAGCCCTGGAGCCTGAGCTGCCTCCGTCCTGCTCCTCCGCTCAGGCCCTCGGCCGCGCTGAGTTACAAAGAGGTAATCAACCCACTTGCCCGCAGAGCACGGGGGTTCCATGGCAATCCCTGGTGCTTGTCTCTGTGTTTCTTATCCCACAGCGAGGGCACAGAAGCTTAGGTTAACGGAGATGTAGAGAGAAATGGCTCTGCAATGTTTTGCCCCAGTCCTGGCGATGGATGCTTGTCGCTGCGGCTGGCAGGGGAAGCAGGAGCGCATGTGTTTGCAGGCTCAACCCCATTCCCCGTGTTTGCTCTGGGCTGTTGGATGTCACCGGTCTCACAGCAGCCTGTCCCCGCAGCCTTGCATGTTCCATCAAGTGCTCTCCTTCGGCAGTGCCGTGGTGGAGCTGCCTCCCCACCTCCTCCTCCTGCCTTGGTCTGAGCCATGGGTGGGAGTTTGGATGTACTCCAGCTCCAGCATCCCCCAAGCTGCAGGATGGAGCAGCAACACTGCAGCAAGAGGAAGCGGAAGAAGGCCTGTTGATGTTTCTTGTGTCTTCCACCCTGTGTTTCAATGGCTGGAGCAGGGCTCCCTGCGGCAGCTGTGGGGCTTGACCCTCCTCCGCCGCCCACCCCAGTGTTTTACACACCTGGACCCTGCCAGGAGGCAGCACCCGAGGGATTGCTTCCCCTGCAGAAACCCCAAGCCTGGGAGGGAGGAGGCGGCGTGGGGAAACCCAAAATACAACCCAGCTCCAATTCTCACCCCCCACTGTAACTGCAGTGCTCTCCTTCCCTACCTCATGTTAAACTTTTGGGATTACTCACCAGTACCTTGGGTAACGTTCCTCTTACTGAATGAGCACTCCAGTTCTGAGTCAGCCGCCTTTCTTGGTACAGCAGCCCTGGGAGTGTCACTGCCCGGGCTCCCAGTGGGGATGGGGACAGGGAGGGGGGCTTGAACCCCCCCAGACTCCCCAGCACTCGGGGATGGAGAGCCCAGCAGCCGGAGGGACTGGGGGTCCACTGCTCCAGGCAGAGATTTTGGGTAGCCTCACGGCATTTTGTAACATTCATTTCTTAAAATTTGTTAAACGGCGCATTCCAGTTCGGGAATGAAGTTGTTCAAAAACCAGCCAAGCAGACTGGAAACCACCCTTAATCTTTGCATGGTTCATGTCCCTAACGTAGGCTAAACCCTTTCTTGCTTGCATGGTGAATTAAAATATAGGAAGAGGCTTTGAATTAGAGGAGAAAATTTTTCTGCGTTAAAGTGCAAAGCTGACACTTATTTATAAGGTAGGCCAAACCCACAGATCGAGTGATATCATTAATAACCATGGTCCTGCACAGTTTCTCAGTTGTCCCCTGCCTGCCGCGCGTGGCAGGAGTCAAACTCGCTGTGTCGAATCCAGGCAAGAGGTTTTTGCTGCAGAGGCCGAGCAGGCGGGGAGCCCCGGGGAGCCACAGCATGGTTTGCATGGGAACTTGGCCACCTCGGTGGAAACCCAAAGGCCCAGGGGTCCACCAGGCCTGGAGCACAGCCTGGTATGCAGTGGGTCCAGCCTGAGCCTGGGGGCAGCTCCCCACTCGGGGAGGGACTCATGGACACCAGCCTGCGATGACAAATGTGGGATAAGTTCAGTTGTTATCCCCAGCACAACTGTGTCCACCTCATCCCTCCCTCTGGAGTGCGCAGTCGCGAAGCAGAACTCCTCTTTCACTGTATTTTTATTTTAATTTAAATTAGGGCACAAAATAAACTATGCTAACAGCTCGGTGCAAGTCACCTTCCTATGATGAAGATATAATGAAGGGATACAAGTCTCAAAGGTTATTGGCGGGGAGTGGGGGAGTTTGATTAAAAGATTAGAGAATTTCAGACATCCAGTGTTACTTTAATTGGCTTCTAGCAGTGTAGGACGGGATGGCACAGTCTTGTGCATTTCCTCGTACCTAGCTGTGCTCAGGAAACCCCAGAACCTGCGTGCGTACCGCACAGCACTCTTGTTATTTCCATCGAAATTGGGTCATTTTTCCTGTTGTGTTTCCAGTAATCATTTGAAATGACAGAGCAGGTGCTGTGGGTAAAGTGGTGTGTCCGGATTCAGGTTAGCGAAGTGAAAAAGATTTACGGATGACTTCTTTTTCTTTTTTTTTTTTTAAAGTGGCCTGCTTTGCATTAGGAGATGGGTTTATAACGTCAGGATTTGGGACTCTGCAGGAGAGCCATGTGGCTCCCTGTGCCGAGCATCCCAGGGATGGAGACCCGCGGGATGCACCGGCAAAGCAGGGGGATGATGCTGCCTCCCGGCAGGGGTGGCAGGTCCCCTGCAGGAGGGTCCCCTTGGAGAAGATGGGGTTCTAGGGGATTGTCAGCAGGGTGGGCAGAGCATCCCAGAGCCGAGTCGGGTTGGAGGGCACAGGACTGAGTGCGGGAGCAGCCCCCCAGCTGTCCCCCGGGGCTCGGATGCAGCCGGGTGCGCGGGGCGGCTGCAGCATCACCTGGCACCAAGGCGTGCTGCCCTTTTTGAGCACCGTTCTCTTAGGCAGCCAACATCTCCAGGAAGCCGCTACTAACCAAGGAGGCATGTTCTCTATTTCGATGTGTCCAGAGCGTATTAATGCCCACTTGCCATGCGTTTCACACGTAATTTTTTTCAGTTCTGCATGACACCATGCTCCTTTGCATGTTGATAGCACTCTAAAACCAGGTCAGAGGGTGTGCCACATTAATCGCAAGACTAACATTTACGTGTGTTTTAGAATTGTGGATTTAATGGACTTGGTCAATAAAAATCATCAATCTCTCACACTCATCTTCTCTTTCTTTGCATATTCATTGTAGAGGATGTCTTATATCTTAAAGGTAAGGGTAGATACATCTCTTTGGCTTATTGTGGCAAAGAACGCTCGTTCCTGTTCACGCTTCTCGTGCTTGCATGACCCTAATTTTGCCTGGCTGTATCAGTAAGTTATCATGAGAGTCAGTGGCGACTGGCAAATATATCTTGAGATGACTTCCTGGCATGCCTCTTCTGCCACTTAAAATCCGTATTGCACGTAACCTACTAATACACTAATTCTCTCAAAATCAGCAAGACTTGTAACTCAGTGAAGGAGGTAAAAGCTTGTGTTTCTCACCTGTGGAGTCATAGCCAACACTAACTTCGTGTGTATTTGTTTGTCGTCTGTGTTTGTGTGTGGGGGATTTGTACTCTCAAACAAAATCATTTGGAAACAGTGTCATTTGCCAGCCATTTTATATTAGAAATCAAATCGAGTCAAGGCAATAAACAACATTATAGGGTTCCCTGACAAAGACCCCAGAGCTGGTAAGCAGACTAAAAGTGCTGTGAATGTCTTTGAATTCTTTGGCTAAAGCATCTTAGCCGAGGGTTTAATCCGCTGAAGGAGCTTGTCCCAAACCTGGAGTTATAATTCCCAGGGCTGTTCCAGGGCCACAGCTAGCCCATGGGAAAGGCAAAAAGCATCATTTCCCCCAACTTTGTCATTGTCTGCTTTGTAGTTCTCTAATGTGTTGTGCGTAACAGAGGTAGCTGTGTTCAGCTGCGCTGCTCCGCTCTTCAAGCTGCCTTTGGTTCTGGTTAAACACAAGAGTCTGTTTCTCTATAGGATTCCAGCAAAAGTCCAAAAACAATGAAGAAGTTTCTTCCAAAAAGGAAAACTGAAAGAAAACCGTCTGATGAAGAGTTCGTTATTCGGAAAAGTAAGTGTTGGGGTTTTTTTCTCTTCTTTTTGGAGGTGTGTGTGTATTTGGTGATCTCCACGGGACGTTGAGAGCAGCCTTTCTTACAGCGCGGGATGCGCCAGGATGCTCGTGTTGTGAGCAAGCCTACGTGCTGCCGAGTGTGGGAGGCTTCTGGAAGCGCCCCGCTCCTCAGCCTCTGTCACATCCCCTCCCAGTGACAACTGCCAGGAGTCCTGCCACCCTCCTCGTGATCCTCTGATTGTGGGTGGTCTTGTTCTGGCTGCGAAGCCAAGGAGCTACTTCCAAGTGGTTAAAAGCTGCATCAAAACTGCACATCAACGGGCATCAAAATGTGTCAGAGAGCTGGGACAAAGCCTTAGCTGGCCATGCCAGCAGCTCCTGGAAAAGTTTCCATGGGGGGCCAGGGAAAAAAAAGGACCCCATCCTTGCAGGGGTGTTCACCTGCAAAGAAGGATGTCCTGACAGCTCTGTGAAGTCCCCTTAGGACACTCCTCGGGGGTTTTACATGAAAGGCCATGGTCACCCAGCGGTGAGCTGCTGCGGTGCACAACCTGAGGGTCAGTCATCTCCTTCGAGAAGACAGTGCTGAGCTAGGGCTGGACATGAAGCCTTCACGTTGCCAAGTCCCGCTCTGATGCGGCTGTGCCGGACCCCCTCTCACAGGGCTGCTCTGCCTCCCTGTCTCCTGGTCATCTCTGTACCCAAACTCAGGCGTCACCCCCGAGTTTTGCTGAGCTGAGCAGCGAGAAGTGCATTTTCACACTGTTTCATCATGGTGCTCGATGCCACAGGATAGTGCAAAGGCCAGAAGATACAAAGGACCTCAAAAAGGAATTAGGCAAAGTCCCAGAGACGGTGTCAGTCAAGGAAAAAACATGCTCTTCTCTTCGGGGACTTGGGAGAAATATGATGCCAAAAGAACTGTGCTTTTTGTGATAGCTGTTGTCTGCGGTGTTTTACAGGTACAGCTGCGCTGGAAGAAGATGCTCAGATCCTGAAGGTGATCGAGGCATACTGTACCGGGGCAGGCTTCCAGCAAGCTCTAAGCTCAGGTGGGCGCACAACCAGATTTAATTTAATTCTTAAGACTCTGCCTGCAACGCTGATAACCCCTCTGGGAAAAAAAAACCCGGCTGGTTGCATCATACAGCAACACGACTCATGCTAGGAAACTGTGCGGTGTTCAATCTTCAAGATAAGGGAGCTTCATCTGCCTAGTGGTTTAGTTGCCATTGTTTTTCTTCTAAACACAGAGGATGAAGCAGGTAGGAGGGCAGATGAGACACAGCTATTTCATCAGCGCTTGTTAGGAATTAAGCAAACCTAGTCCGTGCCTGTGGCTGTCAGCACTGAAAACCTGATGGTAATCTTGGGTTGCATACAGCTTTAGAAAGGAAGCATGAATATTATCTCTCAATCAGCTGCGTGTTTAAGAACAAGCTGCTTCATAAGAACCTATGTAACATCTTCAACTCTGGAAATATAACTATTTATCATTGCTGGTGAGATGTCCAGTTAAATCACTGAGCTATCAAATAATGGTACGTTTGAAAAAAGAGAGGCCGTGTTTCTTCTGAGAGCTCTTGACCATAATTGAGTGATTTCGTTTATAAGTCATGATCATAGAATCATGGAATGGTTTGGGTTGGAAGGGACCTTAAAGATCACCCAGTCCCACCCCCTGCCCTGGGCAGGGACACCTCCCACCAGACCACGTTGCTCCAAGCCCCGTCCAGCCTGGCCTTGGACACCTCCAGGGATGGGGCAGCCACAGCTTCTCTGGGCAGCCTGGGCTAGGGGCTCACCGCCCTCACAGCAAAGAATTTCTTCCTGACATCCAATCTAAATCTACTCCCCTTTAGCTTGAAACCGTTACCCTGTGTCCTATCATTACACTCCCTGATGAAGAGTCCCTCCCCATCCTTCCTGTAGACCCCCTTTAGGGACTGGAAGGCTGCTATAAGGTCTCCCTGGAGCCTTCTTTTCTCCAGGTTAAAGTAGCTTTAGTCGCAGTGAGCCCTCGTGGAAAACTTTCTGCTTGCTGCTTTGGCTCCTGGGTGGTGAGACGTGGAAGCCCATGTTTAACCATGGCAGGTCGCTGGTGGCTGCTCAAGCCCCCGCGTCCCCAGCCTGCCCCAGGCTCCCAGAGGGCCGCTAGCTCCCCAGCAGCGTGGGCATGCAAGGAAGTCTCCCTCCTTCTCCCTGATGAGTAATTCTCCTACACAGGCTCCCGTAAAGACTCCATCCCCCAAGTCCTTCTTCCCGAGGAAGAGAAAATCATCGTAGAGGAAACACGAAGCAACGGCCAGACTGTCACGGAGGAAAAGTAAGCGCTGCTCTCCACTTGCACATCCCCTTGTTGCTTCTTGGAAAGATGTTAAAAATGAACGCCCTCTCCTTCTGCATCCCTGCAGAGGGGCCAGGCTGGTGTCACCAACTGCTGCCTTAGTCCTGGCGAGAACTGCTGGGCTATTTCGGTGGCTATTTTGTCCCTTTTTAAGAGCGGAGCCACCTTCCCAGCAGCTCTGATGTGGGTGTAGCCCTCTGGGAGTCTGTGTGCCGGGTCCCGAGAGTCCCAGAGCTTTTCCAGATGCAGCTAAGGGGGTCAGGGAGGACAGAACCAAACAAGTGGCTTTTTTTTTTTTTTCTTTTTAACTCCTGACATACCGGGCTGCTACCCCTGGGGACCCCCCCGACAGCCAGGGCATGCTGTCTGCGAGTGCCCCCAGTACCTTCAGCATCTGGGTGATCCCCTTGATCCGCTCCTCTCCTAACGCAGACAGGACATTCCTTTCATGCTTGCTTTTCTGGCAGCATGACCTCAAGGAATCAAGGCCCTTTTACAAAAGATTGCTCAGGCATTTCCAGATGTAAAGTCATTGTTATTTATTGCAGTAGCATAAACAAGGAAGCCAAAGCCACAGATCTTTGTTGATAAGTTGGAGATAGCAGAACAAGCTATTTTTTCTTGAATTTTGAGAAGAGAGCCCCGAATTTTGGACCGGTGGCCTATAAATGCCCTTGGGCATTTCCAGAGTCCCCTCACAGGCAGCAGCCATAGCTGCAACCTGAGGTTTGCGAAGCAGAAGCTGGAAGCACCTTCCCCATCAACGCCTCACTCACAAAAGCTCCCCTGCTGTTGCTGTTTTGCTGCCCTCCAGCTCTTTTTATTTCCTTTTTTTTTGCATATCTTTTCACAGGAGCCTTGTTGACACGGTTTATGCACTGAAAGATGAAGTCAAAGAACTGAAGCAGGTAATTCCAGTGGGATTGTTTGCACTGGCTGCACCAGGGAGTTGTCTTCAACTGGTCAGTGCCCAGGAAAAGTCTTGCCAGTGCTGGGGCAATCCTGTAACTCCCTGCATCAGTGTTAGTTTTCTTCTGGTTTAGCCCCCTCAATCAGCTCACCACATCATCGTGCGGTCCCTTGAGCACCAGAGTCAGCAGGAGGGAAGGAGTAGTTGGTCTTTGTGGTAACGTGAAACTTTCCACCTACTCTAAAAGCTCTTTTCAACTTGACTGTTGAACGTGGATGTCTGGTAGATACCAGTTCTTGTAGGCTCAGAGGAAATGTGTCCTCCTCCCTCCAGCCCAAGCCTGGAAGCGGAAGAGAGTCCTTCAACCCAGGCCTAAATTAGGTTTCCAGGAGGATGCTTCTGCATGCTGAAAGTCACTGGGACTTTCATGCAGGTCTGTAGGTTAGGAACGGTCTGCTTGGGCAGATCGGACCTGTTGTTCATAGAATGTGTGGGGTTGGAAGGGACCTTTAAAGGTCATCTAGTCCAACCCCCTGCAGTGAGCAGGGACATCTTCAACTAGATCAGGTTGCTCAGAGCCTCATCCAGCCTGGCCTTGAATGTCTCCAGGGGTGGGGCCTCCACCACCTCTCTGGGCAACCTCTTCCACTGTCTCACCACCCTCATTGCAAAGAACTTCTTCCTCATGTCTCATCTAACCCACCCTACTCTAGTTTAAAACCATTGTCCCTCGTCCTATCGCTACATGCCCTTGCCAACAGCCCCTCCCCAGCTTTCCTGTAGGCCCCCTTCAGGGACTGGAAGGGGCTCTAAGGTCTCCCTGGAGCCTTCTCTTCTCCAGCCTGAACATCCCCAACTGTCTCAGCCTGTCTTCACAGGAGAGGTGCTCCAGCCCTCAGATCATCTCTGGCCCCACTCCAACAGGTCCATGTCCTTCCTGTGCTGAGGGCTCCAGAGCTGGACACAGTACTCCAGGTGGGGTCTCACCAGAGCAGAGTAGAGGGGCAGAATCCCCTCTCTGGATCTGCTGGCCACGCTTCTTTTGATGCAGCCCAGGATGCGATTGGCCTTTTGGGCTGCAAGCGCACATTGTTGGCTCATGTCCAGCTTTTCATCCACCAGTACCCCCAAGTCCTTTTCTGCAGGGCTGCTCTCTATCACGTCATCCCCCAGCCTGTACTGATAACGAGGATTGTCCTGACCCAAGTGTAGGACCTTGCACTTGGCCGTGTTGAACTTCACAAGGTTTGCTTGGGCCCACCTCTGTAGTTCATCCAGGTCCCTCTGGATGACATCCCGTCTGTCTGGCATGTCAGACCGCACCACTCAGCTTGGTGTCATCCTCACAAGCCAGCAGCGATCTGTCAAATGTCTATGGGATGTCATCATCTCTGAGCCACCAGGCAGCCAGGCGTGTGGAAGTACCTCATTGCACAAAGCGTGTGGGCATTAATTGCATCTTTGTTCCTTTCTTTTTCTCCTCACAGGAGAACAAAAGGATGAAACAGTGTTTGGAGGAAGAGCTGAAATCCAGGAAGGACTTGGAGAAGCTGGTTAGAAGGCTGCTGAAGCAGACGGACGAGTGCGGCAGGGAGGACACGGGGCGCAAGTCGTCCCTGATCGCCTGAATTCGGGGAGAAGCTGCTGGCAGTGGTGTGTGACCTCAGGTGTTTTTTTTGGGGAAGCGGAACTGGATCCTTTGCCTCTTCTTGCTCCTTATTTTGTTGGGTTTGGGAATTTTGTTACCAAAAAAAAAAAGTCATAGAGGAAAAAAAAAATAGTTTTTCTTCCATCCAATAAGGAAATAAAGCAGAAACAATCCATCACAACAAAACCAGTAAGCAAGCGGTCCATGATTCACAATTCATCTGCAGCAACTAATACCTCATCGTACCTGCTGCTGGGAGCAAATACAAACTCTGCTAACGATTGCCGCTCACCGAGGGGTTGGCAGCAGTTTCCTAGAGGAAGCTTAAGCACTTTTTAATGCTTTCATTCTTTTCAAAAGCACCGGTACCTATTTATTGAATGAAAACATTATCGAGGTGGCATTGAGCAGAAACCAAAAAGCACCATGCTCCTCTTTTCAGATAATCACAACTGGGGAAGCTTTTTCCCATCCACCTTCTTTTTTTCCCCATTAGTTGACTGTAGCGAACTAGAGCCCAGCAATACTGTGGTTCCCGTGTGTGGCCTTGATACTGATTAAAATGTGCAATTAACATGAAGATGTTTGAAGTCCTTGGGGAAGCCAGATCTGGAGCACCTGTCAGAGCGCATGGGAAGGTGTGTTGCACCCTACTGCCTCCTAACAGCTCGTGATTAGCACAACAGGTAATTGCTGTTCTGCCCGCCGCCCCATCCCTTTCCTTATGCATGACCTATAACTCCGACCCCCTGCTTTGTTTTCAAATGGAGTGTCCAGGTATTGTATGAGTTTAGAGTTCCGCTGTGCTTCCCCTTGCAGCACAACATGCTTTTCTCTGTATGAAATGTAAACGCTGCTTGACAACAAAACCCAAGCCCCAAACGTGCTGGTTCCCCGCTCCCTTCTACCCGCCTTAGGCTCTCCGTCGCTCCTTCCCAAAGGCTGGCAACGGAGCCAACAGCCACTTGTCGTCCCCTCCATTGCCCCCAAAGGGGCTTTCGGCTAGGAAAAAGGCACTGTCTCTCGGGATAGGAAAGATATTTGTTTATGCTTTGACAAGAGCTGGAACGCTCCTGGGGCAAGGACGTGCGATGCCCTTCCAGATCCCAGCACAGCTCCTCGAACACAGCACACAGGCAACATGCATATGTATCGGCTGTCTTCATCTTACTCGGTGTTACTCCCTAGTTTAGAACGGACGTTTTCCTTCCTTCCTTAGCAGCATTATAAAAGTAACCTTCTGGTAAAGTTAAGGCTAAGTCGTATGCGTATCCCAGGGCAGCGTGGTCCCCGGGTGTGCGGACGCACCGCAGCTCGCCGCAGTTGCAGCGTTATGCGGGTCATGAAGGACAGAACAGAGGCAATAATTACAACTCCCTCTTTGCAATTAACATTTAGCCAGAACACAGCAAATGGTGTTTGAGGAGAGATGGACTCCAAAACATCACAAGGAGTGTAAAAAGAAAAACCCTCTTTAAATCTAAGCTGTTTCTGGGATAAAACAGAGGTCTTTTTTGCCCTGGCTACATTTGCCATCTCTGGAGCATCCCAGCTGGATGGCAGATCCCTGCATCCCCGCGCAGGCACACAGATGAGTGGTTTGCTCAGCAGTCAAGCCCTCCTGTGCTGATTAATTGTTTTCCAGGATAACGAGCTTGGCTGTACACTGAGCAGCTCACGCTGCTGTTGAGGGGGGGGCCATGCCCGGACACCCTGGCACTCTCTGCTCCTGCTGCCCACCCAGGGCCGGGCTAGGGACCAGCTGGGGACTGGCACAGCCAGCGCAAGGAGGCAAACCCAGGACCATTTACACTCCGAGGAGAGGGTAGAAATGATTCCTCGCAGCCCCCCCGGCTTAGTTGAAACCCGTGCTGTGTACATATGCATGTTTGTAAGATGTAAAGTGATGGAGGGTGCACTGGGACTTTTTGGATCAAGTGTTTGTCAAGAGCTAGAAGCCAAAAAAGACAAGAAAATAAAATTAAAAGGAAAAGAAGCCATGCCGGATGAACAGCAATGTTTCCATATTTACTTTGTTTACAGTGCTTTGTAAATAGGTTCCAGTGAGTCTGTCTTTAGATGGATGTTGTGTCAGCTGCCTTCCAGTTTATCTTTGTCATGTAGGTTTATTTACTGTAACTACTTATGCAAGTTCAACTTTTCTAACATGTTTTTATTTTGAACAGTTTTTTAATCGACATTTTCAACAAATAAAGAAGGATAAAAATCGCTTCTTAGCTCTCGGGGCTGCTTCCTGTTGTTTCTACCATGAAAGCAAAGCCAGTGCTTGCTGTGGACATCCCTGATTTGCCCAAAATGCTCATGGCTGCATCATCCTCCCTCCCATTTACTGGGTGCTGGCAGGGATACTGGTGTGAATGGTGATGCTGGCACCCGGGCTGTGGCTCCCACCATCACCCAGAGCTGCAGCAGGGAAGGGCGCCTGGTCCCAGGGGAAGGAGACGCATTTCCATCCCTCAAACCACACCTGTGCTCTGCTGACAAGGATGCTTCATGGAGAACTAGCTGCTCCCCTCTGCACCAGCAGCTTGCTGTAGATAAGTGACTTCCTGCCCCTTTGAGATTTTTTTTTTTTTTTAAGCTAGTGTGTTAGTGTGTGGGGTTTTTTTTTTCCTGGAGATTAGGTGTGGGGACAGGATTTCCTTTGGTCTACCGCTTGGACAAGACCTCTCCTACACGCTGGTATTTTTAACTCTTTGGTAGAGATGTGCCGTGCTCTCAGCCCGCAGCCGAAGCAGGAGGATGAAAGGCAGGAGGGACAGACCCTGCTCTCCCTCCCCAAACACGGCAGTCGGAGCGGGAGAAAGACCAAGCAAAAAAGAAACACTGGCCTTGGGCGCATCATGGAAAAACACCGGAGCCTGCCAGGGAGCCTGCTTGAACCCCAGTGGCACAGAATCACAGAATCCCAGACTGGCAGGGGTTGGAAGGGACCTCTGGAGATGATCCAGTCCAACCCCCTGCCAGAGCAGGGTCACCCAGAGCAGGTGGCACAGGAACGCGTCCAGGCAGGTTTGGAATGTCTCCAGAGACGGAGACTCCTCCACCTCTCTGGGCAGCCTGTGCCAGGGCTCTGCCACCCTCACAGGAAAGAAGTTCCTCCTCATGTTTAGATGGAGGTTCCTGTGCTCAAGTTTGTGCCCGTTACCCCTTGTCCTGTCACTGGGCACCACTGAAAAAAGCCTGGCCCCATCCTCCTGACACCCACCCTTGAAGTATTTATAAGCGTTGATAAGATCCCCCCTCAGTCGTCTTTTTTTCCAGATTAAAATGACCCAAATCCCTCAGCCTTTCTCCGTAAGAGAGGTGTTCCAGTCCCCTCATCATCATGGTAGCCCTTTGCTGTCCCCTGTCCAGCAGTTCCCTGTCCTTCTGGAACCAGGGAGCCCGGCATGTTGAGGAGTTGTTGCAGAGGCAGAGCAGGGCCGTGTCCGGACCCGAGCACCCCAGAGCCTGCACCGGGCAGAAGAGCGAGGAGGAGGCATCCCCAGGCTCACTTTGGAGGGAGCATCTCCACTCCTGGTCCCCATGAGGCCATATCCAGACCAGAGACTCTCCATCCTGCTCTCCTGCTGAAGACAGGGTCCCTTTGGCCCCTTCTCTTACACCAGTTCCCAAACAGCCCCTTTGCACGACCCAACTCCAACACAGGCAACACCAGCATCCTCCGAGCAGTGGGGGTTGGCTCCGAATGACCGTTGATTTGGAAAAAAACAGAAGAAAAACCCCAACAGCTTAATCTGCGCAGTCCAGACCGCAGCTGCGGCTGGGGATGCCCTCCCTGATGGTCCCCATGCGTGGCGGGCTGCGCCCACCACCCGCCCCAGTGCAGCACCACTCCACGTCACAAGTAATCCCGAGCCCAAACCGACATGGAGGGAGAAGTGTACCTCGCCTCCAGGCACAGGTGAATGCAACGGGTTTGGCCTCCTAGAAGAGATGGAGACCCTGCCCAAACAGGGGAAAGGGCTGTCACCAAGCAAGGGGTGACAAGGGAAGGCTGGCACCCAGCCACCCAGTGCCTAACTGGGAAGGGGCATAAAAAAATAAAACCCCAAAGTAGTGCACAGAGATGCTAGGAGAGACTTGTCACCTGGTTAGCCACCGTGCAGAGTCACGTAGCATGTGGACAGCCACCCTGAGGGCAGACCTGAGCTCAGCGGCATGAGCTGGAGAGACCCCACTTGGAAACTGGCATCCCAGCCTTTTTTAAGGAAAAACAAAACAAAACAAAATAAAGCCCCCACATCTGATTTCCTATACAAAACTTAAAAAAATTACATTTCCCAATGAGCTCAGCGTGTCTTGAGCCGTGCAAGCACCTCTCCCAGCAGATGACCATGCTGCTGCGTGCTCCTGCCCCAGCTCATCTAGGACCCCCCCATGCCAGCCTTGCTGATGTGCCCCAGGTACTCATCACCCTGTCATCCCCCTCTCCCTCCCTCAGACAGAAGAACGAAAATCAGTTCAGAAACTGTAAAATCCACAGCCCAAGCAGTGACAGAGGTGCCCCACATCACAGGAAAAATCAATGTATTGATGACCTTCAAACTTTCCACGGGGAGAGGAAACCTGCGCCCGCCGCAGCACGGGGCAGGGGCCGGGGAGGAGAACAAAGCTCGGGAGAAGGCCACGGCTGGATGGCAGCAATCGCATCTCCTCCCCTCCCACGCACTGCCTCATGTCTGAATCCCACGGGCTATTTTTGGCAAGCGAAGAAACAGAGGCAAGAAACAAAAGCCCCGGGAGAGGCAGCGGTGTGGGCAGGGGGGACGGCAGGCAGTTGGTATCTGTCATCCATTTGATGGTTAGACTCGATCATCTGAAAGATCCCTTCCAACCAAATTCTATGATTCTTCCTGCTGCTCTTGCTTGCAGAAGTTATTGAGCTGGTTTATGCCTCTTTGTTTGCTTGTTTTCTTCTCCCCTCTTTAATTAACCACGCAGGAAAATCTACTTCTCCACACAATTTGCAGCTCCCAGATCCTCTCTTGTTGATTCGGGTTGGGGATCGCAGCCTGCCCCAAACCCTCTGGCGGGTGCTCCCAACCCCCAAAGCTGGGGGGCTGCTGGGGGGGGTTTGGAGACTGTGCACTGGTGGTGATTTCCCCTCGCTTGCGACAAACAGTGTTTCTGCTCCTGAAGGTTTTGGGCACCCGAGAATGGCCACGCACATGTTCCTCGTGGCTCTCCCCACCTGCTCGCTCCCAGACAGTGTTTTCCCCTTTCCCAGTCCATGCCACTTTGCAGGGGCTGTGGTGTCTCCAGTGGCTCCCATCTGCATTCTCACTGTGGCTGGGCACCTCCAGTTCCCTGCGGAGGGCCGGGGCTCTCCAGCCGCCCCAGCGCTGTCTCCGTCAGCCCGGCCCGCAGGGGCTGGATGGGTTCCGGCAGCGGTGGGGACATGGTGGGACCCAGGAGGTGTCCACCCAGCCCCTGCTGCCCCACACATGGCGGCTGCAGTATCCCACCTCGTGCTGCATCCATCCCTCCACTCCAAAGTGGAGACATCCCTGCAGCCAGCATGACCTGATGGGCGGGAATAGTCCTTTTCCAGCCAGGTGTCCTAAATCCCCTGAAATTAGCTCCTGCCCTGGTGCCTCCCTAGGGCAGGGCGGTCTCTGCTCCCTCTTCCAGCCAAAATGCCCCCAGCACTGCCTGGCCCTGGCCCTGGCACCCCAACATTCCCCCAGGAACGGGGTGGGATGACTGCCCTGGGAGGCTGTTGGGAATGTCCCCGCTGCCCTCTCAGTCCCCAGACCCCAAGCAGGACCCAGTGAAATCCCAGTGTGTCCCAATCCGGGGCTGAGAAGGGTGAGCAGAGCCCAAAGCATACAAAGCACCCAATCTCTTAATTCGGGAATTGTATTTTTTGCCACAGTGGACGAAGCCCCAGACTCAGGAAGGGGGAACTGGCAATGTCAAAATATGCTGCAAAACATGGCTGCAGCCACGCACAGTTCACGAAAATAAGACAGTTTTAGTTAAATAAATAGTTTTTATACATGGTGTCAGACAAGAGTTGTCCATTCCCTGAAGAAGTTAGGTAATTTTGGAGAACAGCCAAAAAAATACATGTTAAATTATAGTAAAACCAGACTGTCACTGAGCTCCTCTGCTGGCTTTGGGAGGGGGCCTCGTCTGTCCTGGCAGTGGTGGCACTCGGGCACTGTGTTAGGACCAGATCTGCACCCTCCAGCCAAGCAAACCCTAAGGGCTGCCCAAATCTGAAAGCTCTTCTGCTTGCAAACCTACTGGCTTCCAGGAGTGCTGCCCAACCTTTGCACTCTGACAAGTGTGACCTGTATAACCAAGTGGCTTGCCACCTTTGGCATCTTTAGACGTTTTTAAAAAATGCAACATAGAATCACAGAATGGTTTGGGTTGGAAGGAACCTTGAAGATCATCCAGTGCCACCCCCTGCCCTGGGCAGGGACACCTCCCACCAGACCAGGTTGCTCCAAGCCCCGTCCAGCCTGGCCTTGAACACCTCCAGGGATGGGGCAGCCACAGCTTCTCTGGGCAACCTGGGCCAGGGGCTCACCACCTTCACAGCAAAGAATTTCTTCCTCAGATCCAAGCCATTCCCCCTTTTCCCATGGCTCCCCTCCCTGATCCAAAGTCCCTCTCCAGCTTTTCTGGAGCCCCTTTAGGGACTGGAAGGGGCTCTAAGGTCTCCCTGGAGCCTTCTCTTCTCCAGGCTGAACCCCCCCAACTCTCTCAGCCTGTCCTCAGAGGACAGGAAAGGTGCTGCTGTGGACACATCCTCACTGAGGACAGCCAGAAGATGCACTGCATGTACATCTTGAAGGCCTTGAAAAGAAGCAGTTGGTTCTGCCACTCCTGGACTTTCCCAGTCCTCCCCCGAGGGGAGGATAGGTCTCAGAAGAGCAGACAGGTCCAGATTTGACAGTGGTGGCCAATGCCCCTTCCACAGACTAGTGAAAAAGTCCACAAGCAGAGTGTCCCCTACCTGCAGAGGTGGGAGGAGGACAGTCTTGCAAGCAGATTTGGTTCACCAAGAACAGAGCATCACCAGCACCTTACCAGTGCTCTGGGTTGAAATCAGTGACCATCCGTCTGATGGAGAGCGGTGAACCTGGCCAAGGCATCCTAAGCAAGAAGGCTGGTTGAGTTTCATAGATAGGCACGGGTGGAAAAAAGGGGGTTCTGGAGATAAAGCAGAGAGTTAGGGTGGCAACAATGCATCACCAGCAGCTACCACGTAAGGACAGCACTTGGCTGATTGATTCCTTTAGAGGAGATGTTCCTAAGCCGTTTAATGTTTTTCCGTTGACTTTTTGTAAGCAGATTGGTACGGGAGATATGCATGAACCTAGCTTTGCTGGAGCACCCTGAGCCATCCTACATTCTTAGGAAAGAAACGTTGATGGTAGAATTTGCTAAATAAAGCTCTCATGACATAACAGGGACATTCACCCTGCCAGGTGCATGGGGCATGGTGGACCCAGACACGCAACACGAGCATGTACCAAACCGTTGGCAATGAAAGAAAAAAGCAAAGTGCAAACAACAACAGCTTCAAACTTTGTTCCATTTGTGTTCTCAGGGCCCCTTGGCCCTCATTAATAAATAACAAAATATACAAATTAAGAAACAAGAAAACCAAAGAGGCAGAGGAACATAAATACGGGAAACAGGGAAAGCCACTTTGCTCAACAAAGTGGGGCTGGACCCCCAACTCGGGGCAGCCCCCTCCTCACTACAGCTTGAAGATGCCAAAGTAAGTGCTGCCGTGGTTGTAGTTCACTCGCGTTGAGTCTGTCACATTGACAAAGACCATGTCGCCTTCCCGGAGCTTGAAGACACCTCCCTCCCGGATGGACTGGAGGTCACAGAAAGATGTGGAGGTGCTGTGTGTGTCTAGTCCCTTCAGCAAGAGCCGGTCCTCTTCCATGGGGAGATACAAATAAATATAGAGGGTGAAGGGTGCTGAAGTGGCTGCCTTGGTGCAGAAGCTGACTTGGGAGTAGATGTAGTAGAGCCCTGCTTCCTTCACCTTCAGTTTCCCCTCCTGGTAGGATATCGAGTTGTTGTTCATGGGGCCATATATCGTCGTCTTCCACTCTAGCACTGTAGGGAGGAAGCGTGGCAGGTGAGTTGGGAGAAGGAGATTTTGGCAGGCTGATTTTGGGGGCAGATCCCACAGATATATGGCATCACAGCCTCTGTCTGCTGCGGGGTGTAGGGGTGGGTCCTGCCCACCCCAGGACACATCCCCAGCCCAGCAGGGTCCCCTTCCCTGAGGCCAGGACATGTTTAACCCGAGTTTCTGGTCTTAACACCCTTGAATCGATTATGCAAGCAGAGAACCATTTTGCTTCCTTCATCCAACCAAGAGGAAATGCTTAGGGTAGAAGATTGCACACAGTTGCCACCACGGGCCAAACACCCCCATGTCCGCCCCTGTAGGGTTGCTATCTCCACAGCTTTCGGTGGCACAGCCTTTGAGCCCTCAGAGCACCGACAAAACACACTGCAGCTCCTGTCTTCAGAGGCACCCATCCCAGGGCACGTAGTTTTTCCGAACTAGGTGCTGCCTTTCTTCCAAAGTCCTTCCTGCACTTGACCTCTGGAGAAGGCGAGACTTTGCCAAGGAAAATAAATGTCCCACACTTTCAGTCCCTGGAGGGTGCAGAGCTGGAAGGGTTTTGCTTGGCAAGTTCTGCCTCCCATCACTGGGACCACTGCCCATGCAGACCTGCTACTGGTATGGCTTTTGGGGCACTATCGGTGTCACCATGAACATGCACTCCCGCTGCAGTTGGTGCAGACAAGCCAACAGAGAGACCAGGAAGCCATGGCCATAGGGGCTGAGCTCAGCTATGACCTGCAGGAGGGATTTTGGACCTCCGCCTTCCCCATCCTACTGAGACACCTGTAAGAGCACCAGGGGTGAGCACCCCAGCTCCGTGGGGAATAACGGACCGTCCCAGCCCAGAGTCCCAGTCCCTGTGGTGGGGTGGCACGGGTGGTCCTGGGGGAACCATGCAAGCCCGTGGTCCATCCCCATGGATCCCGCAGGGATGGTCCCTCTGCTCTCCACTGCCGAGATGCAGAGCCGAGCTCCAGGCAACTGGTGCTCTCGGCACAATTTCAGCCTGCTTTATAGGCTCACCAAGTGCTTAAGCAGGGAGTTTTAAAACGCAGCGAGTTTGTCACTTCTTTGATCTTATCTAACACTAAGCTTTCCACAGGTAGACTGAGCCCTGGGTGAAATGCTGCGTCAGAGATGGAAAGAGCAGTTGCCGATTACTGGCAGTTACTCCAGAATTAAATCAGACGTGCTCAGATTGCGAAATCCTTGCCAGATTGAGTGACTGACTGACCTTGCAGACTCTTACTCGCTTCGGTCATCCTTGCTTTTGTAGGATGTCCCTTAGCTCGGGCTACGCTGAGGGACGGAGCTGCAAGAGCAGTCACCATCCATGCAGAGGGATGCACAAACGCAAATGGATTCATGCCTTTCTCAAACCTTAAATGGTGGCCATGGCTGTGAATAAGTGCAGCTTAAGTGCTGTGAATAGATCAGGTTGGAGCTATTTGTGGTGTGCCTGTAAAGCCATCAGCCAGCCCATATTGCTGCCGGGACCAACGGTTAAATCAGCAGGTACAATATGCCAGAATATGGTACAATATGCGGCAGCCACCCCGGCAAGGCACGGCCAGGAGGGCAAAAGCCTTGCCTTTCGAGTCCCAAAGAAAAGTGAGAGGTTGGCTTCCTTAAATACGAAGGAAATAGTTTTTCCCTCATAAAAAAAAACGTAAAGGTGAAGCCATTGCGAGCATTTCTAGGAAGGCATACGTAAGGCTACTGAGGATGCCTGGACCCCGTGTGGCACAGGTACACGCGGTGACATGACCACTGGGAGGTTCGCTGTGCTTTGGGGACATGCTCTGGTGCTGGAGTTGTGTTGTCCCTGTCCCAGCCCCTGCAGAGCCCTGGGGCAGGACTGTGGGGTCCGGCCGGGGGACACACTGCCATGCCCTGCTGGCTCCCTGGCCAAGGCGGTGCCGAGCCTGTCTGTCTTACCTGAGACAGACTTGCTGCTCTTCTGACCTGCCAGGTGGGCTGCGACCGGCTGCCTCTTCTCCCCTGCAATTCGGAAAGGCCAGTGTTATCGATGGCTTGGCACCCGCTGTACCCCCCAGGGCAGCACAGTTCCTCTGCAGGGGGGATTTCTCTCTGGGCCAAATCCAGCTCAGAAGCACAGTCTCCAAAGTCCCCCCCCCAGCAGGATCTGGCCTCTGCTCAGCAAAGACACTCAGTCGCCTTCAAGGTGGAGCCCCGAGGGATAAAGCCCGCGGAGGTGACCGTGCCACCTTGCCCACTGTGGGAACAGGACCTGGATGCACCCGCTCCTTACCTGCCACAGCAGTCTCGTTCTTGTGCATCAAACGGGGATGGTCATGGCCTGCAATGAGAAAAGGTCATGGATTTAGTTTTGGATTAATTTTCATTGGCTTCAGGAAACGTGGTGCCCAGAAACGCCCGCTCTGGCGAGACAGCCATGCCCAGTGCCAGCCCCATGCTGTGCCCAGTCCTAATCCCAGGGGGATGCTCCAAATCCCAACCCCTTCCCCTGCCTCTCTGCTGTGTCCTGGGGCACCGGCGGGTGTTGCAGGGCGAAGGAAACCGCTTCCCAAGCCAAGCTACTCCTCCTGCCCCAAGCAAGCCACCTGGGAACTCACCTCTCTGCATTTCAAACTTGGGCTGCCCCTTGCTGGCTCCCCCGTCCTGCAACAACAGCAAAAATATATGCTTTTTTTAAAAAGGATGTACAAATCAAGGGTTTTGAAAGCCTCTGCGTGAAGGATGCTCTGGCCATGGCGCAGATTGGTGCTGTTTGGCCCCAACAGGTCTCAGCGGAGGGTACCCGGACCCACAGAGCCCCTCCAGCACCTTCCCCAGCATCACATGTGGCCGCGGGCTGACCAGCTGTTTGCAGCAGCAGAGTTTATGATCTTAGGTTTTATGCAATTCAAATGATGAGATGGGGAAAGTTTATTTAAAAAAAAAATAAAATAAACAAATAACCATCTCCTTTTCATGTAAAACCATGCTGGAGAGCCATGCTGTAGATGCTGCCCAGCAAACTGGGCACATCCCTGCCCCTACAAGAGGGAATTTTCAGGACTGCGGAGCATGGCCCACCTCAGACACAATTTTCTGTTGCCCGTTGAGTGCTGATGCAAACCTAAAGGTTTAGCTGAGGCACTGGATGTCACCGGGCTGCCACAAAGAGGAAGAAATGTCCCTCTCCTGCCTTCTGTGGCCAGCACAGCCCCTCCTAAAGCACGAATTCAAGGGCTGAGCAGGCTGAGAGCACCCCATCCCTGGCTGGGCAGCCCTCAGCTGCTCCAGGAGGACATTGCAGTGCAGGTTGGCTCTTTTGCACAGCATCCTCCTCCTCCTCCTCCTCCTCACTGGCTGCCAGGACCCATGCCACCTGGCCCGAGCTTTGCACCGTCATCGACACCTGGGAAAAGTGGTCCCAAAAGTGGTCCCAGTGGCAGGTGGCCACAAGCATCTCCCCAGCCACCTGGCACAGGATCGGAGCAAGGTGCCAGACAGCAGAAAAATCATTGCTTTTCAGACGGGGATCAGAGCACAGAGCCCGGGGGGCTGCAGATCCACCCCTCCCACCACAAAGCCCCGAGCATCCCTTAGCCGCAGCTGGATGTGCTCAGACCAAGACTGTTTTGAGAAAAAAAAATGGGTGAGATTATTTCAATGCTATCAATATAGTGTAAAAAATACAGTGTAAAAAGAATATAGTGCAAAAAAAGGCCACGTGCTATGCAGCCCCAAGGTACAGGGCACCCATGGTTTTCAAAGAAAAGCTTGGGGTGAAGCTGTGTGTGTGGCTGGGAGCCCCCCTCCACCTTCAGTGGGGTCTTTATCCACCCAACAGCAGCGTACCTTGCACTGGAGGTCCTGGAAGCCCTTTAAAACCTTTTCACAGTCCAATAATGTCGACTTCTGACCTTCTGCCGTCTGACATTTCTGTACTTTCCTCAGGAAGATGTAATCTTCATTTAAGCTCAACACGTCTTCCATCTGCCGGCGGGGGAGAGAAGAGAGGGGAGAATGAGATGTTAGTGGGAAACCTGCAACGTCTGGCAGTGGAGCCACAATAAATCACAGCCTGGAAAGCTCAAGGTGTGTGGTTCAGCATCAGGATGAGCTGGGCAGAGACACTGTGGGTACCAAACGCTCCCACCAGCATCTGCATCCGCCAGGAATTGCACCCACGGGGCTGACCCTGCTTGGCTGTGTGAGCGGAGGATTGCTCAGGATCCCTTCCTATTTTCTATCACCTTGATCACGAATATAATTTTCCCACTCTGCCTTTTCCAAAGGGCAGGTGGCAAATATCCACCCGCTTGCATCTACGGACAGCGGCGTGGAAATCTCAGCGAGCGGCTTCTTGCTGCTCCTACCCCAGCAGCCCCAGCAGGCAACTGGGATGCCCAGTCAGCCCCGCGATGTCCTGCCCGGGCAGGGTGGCTTGTCATTTTTTCAACTAACTTATTGGCTAAAAGAGCTGCCGGGAGACCAAAGACGACTTGTGGGTTGGGGCTGAGTCCTGCCGAGAGCTTCAGGTTGAAAAAATCAGGTTAAAAAAAAGTCAGAGGCCAAAAAAAACCCAATAATATATATGTCTATGTGGATTTATATATATATATATATATATATACTGATTTTTGAAATGACACCTGTTTTTTGTAAAAACCTAACATTCAATTAAGTGGTATAAAGACCTCCAGATGGGAATGAGGACACGCAGCTTGGCGGAGTGCTCAGGGCAGGCAGCGCTGGGGTGCAGAAGGTCGGGTTTGAAGCCCTGTCCCGATCTCTTAAGGCAGCTGAAATCCTCCTGCCACCCTCGACTCCATCTCGGCTGCTTCTGATCCTCCTCCATGGCCCCAGAAAGCCCTGTTTCACTCCTCCTGGGACCCTCTGCTCCCCCCGGGCTGCAACACCACTGCAGCAAAGTCCCCTTCCAGCTCCCTGCCTTTGTAGCCCCTTGAGCTCAGGATTGCTCCCCACCCTTGAAAATCAGCAGACACCCCCCTAAAATTTCAATACAAGTTGAGACAACACATTTAAAAATCAGTAACGACGATCTTAGCATTGCATCCGGTAAGGAGAAGTCATTCTGGGTTTTAGACACATCATTTCTTTAGCTGGTAGTTTTTTCTGGCTGGGAGGAAAGTAGCTTTAGATTGGGGATTTTAAGCATTGTGCAGTGCGGCGGCGGTCATGGCAATTTCAAAAATAGCTTTTCAGCTTTCAATTTTGTTAGTAAATATTGTCCCACGTACGGGACAGGATCACTGATACTGTGCTGCTTCAAAAAAGAAGATGACCAAGTACTGAGATCCACTCTTTTCTTCCCTAAACAGAAAGGCAGCATCTGAGGTGAGATTTTGGTAAAATTCACACACGCAAATACTAAAAAAAAATAATTTCTGGACCCCCCCCTACCCTCACCATTAGTGTCGCAGTGCTGCCACGGGCTACGGCACCAGAAAAGCCACCAAGGAGCCTGAAATAGCTACTTGTGTGTTTAAGCCACACTCTCCTCTCCCTGGACTGGCCATCGGTTGCCAGGTTTGCTATTAACAGCTCTTCTTGATTGATCCATTATTGTTGTGTTAATGAAGGGAACAGATCTCTTCCTCAGCATACATCTTAGCGGCAAATTAAAGCAGAAATGAGAACAGAGGTGTAATAAATGCCACTCCTGCATCCATCCAGTGGCCAGCATCGTCTTCTGCCGTGTTCATCCTTTGGGCGAGCACATCTCGCCGCGGCTGAAGGCAAATCGCGTTAGCAATCCAGCAGAGACAACCTGATTTCTTCACTTACCTTATCCATCTTCATGTGAAGATACAAACAGAAGAGTACGGTCCCAATTGTCTGTGCTACAATAAATACAGCGAGGAAGCCCATGAACATTTTCATGGTGCCAGGCGAGGTGCTGCCGATGGGTCGGGGTGTCGCAGGGCTGTAGGGTTCGTTCATCCTCTGTGCACGTTGCCGGGGCTCCTTCAAATGCGCTGCTTGCAAGTAGCATGAGAACTGTTGTGTGAGTGCCCGCTGCTGAAGGATACAGGTTGCAGCAACCTACACTTCCTGGAAAAAACTCTTCGTAGTGGGTAGGTTTGTTCACTACCATCTCCCACAACAAAAAAAAAAAAGGTTGCTTAGACTTTCTTCTCTGGTGCACTTCCATGCTTTTTCCTACCATTCTACCAGAAGCAGAGAGAGTTTCTTATTCCGTATATTCATTTTTGCCCTTGAAACACTCCAGACTATGCCCCAGTGTTTTTTTCCTGCTGTGGATGAAAGTTTCGTAGCAATGTGTCTTCAAAGAAATAAAGGCCATGAATACACGGGCAGAGGTGCTGAACAGCCCTGTGGGCTGCCAGGGGCTAGGAAGCACTCAGAAAATCAGTTGTTTCCCAAAAGGGGAAGTAAGGTTTTTTGCCCTCAGTTTCCTTCATGAGGGGGATGACTTTGCAGTGAAGATGCTTGGCCGAGGCAGGCGCGTTGTGCCGGTTTCTGGCCTTCCCTTATGCTCCCCATGGGTGAAGTCTCTGCCCGGGTAGTCTGGATGATCCTGGAGAAATGAATATCTCTATGGGCACTGCGACCCTGGGGTGGGCACAGCTTTCATGCTCACACAAGCGAGAATTTGTGTCTTGGTGCTTGGCCATCACTTTGGAGACACAACTTTTAAGCAGCTTTATTGGTACCCTAGTGAGGTGCTCACCCTCCACCCAAGGGCACAAGCCACCTCAGAACCTGTCCCTGCTTACCCGTGTTACCTGTATCTGTATATTTGGGCATGAAAAGGGCAGCTGGGGATGCTGGGCACTCCTGGAAGCTGCTGACCTGCCAACATCACCCCATGCAACTTTGGGCAACCCGTGTCCCCTCTATGCCCCCACGCCTCTTTAGCCGGCAGCAGGGAGGCAAGGTCCTGTCCCCAAGCTCTCCAGTCATCTGACACTTGTGTGGCTATGCATCACAGAAAAAATAATTTAGGGTAAATGCAGAGGGGTCCTCACTGCTTGCAGCAGGGGACAGACCTCCTTTTCTCCATGTAAAAAAGGAAGAATCTGGGTTTCTGATGGGCTACAGAGGAGGAGGGCTGGGTTGCTGGTTTGAAGGCAGTCGTCAAGCCATCATGTAAAGTTGTTTTGAAAGAAGCATGCTAAAGGCGAGGCTCTTATCAGATGTGCATGCAGCAAATAAAGGGTTGGATCCTGCTAGAAGCAGCGAGGTGCTGAGCAGGGCCTCCTCCGGGAGAGGAGGGTTCACAGCACCTTCTTGGGGCTGCTCAGAGCCTCGCAGGATGGAGTCCAGCATTCGCTTTTGCTACCTACCCACTCCCTCGCATCCTGTCCTGTGTGGTTAGGGCGCTGTGAGCTGCAGATGCAAAAGCTGGTAACAAAGCACAAACATCTCTGCAACCAAGTCAGAGTTTGACCTTGGCAGGTCACCATCTTCCTAAATATAGCATCCAAATCGCAAGTGTGGGATGGCACCAGGGTCTTCGTGGGCAGCAATTCAGTGGCTGGGCAGAGGACAGCCCGTGACCGAGGCCCTGGCTGGTTCTCTGGAGTCATGTCACTGTCCTGGGGACTGTCACCCCTCCATGCTGGGGATGTCCAACTCACATGGTCAACATGCTTGCTGCCCAGCCCCATGAGGATCATCCTCCCAGCAGCAGCTGGGAGGTGACCCAGCTGTGATGGGGATGCACTGTGTTGGGTCACAAAAGGGGATGGAGACCCTTGACATTGCTAGGATTTGGACCTGGTCCCTTGGGCTTGCAGCCCTGCTGTGCTTGGGACCAAGCCACTGCTTTTAGTCCTTTTTGTCTTAAAATTGGCATTATCTTTGGAAAGAGCAGCCCTGGCCTCCTCACAGGGCTCTGGTCTGACACCGAGTTGCCTGCCATGGTGAGCTTGCCACAGGCAAAAAGCCATTTCATGGTGGACATCCCCAAGGACACCCCACAAAGCTGAGGGCCATGAGGCCATGGTGGGGAGCAGCTGCCCAGAGTCCTCACCCCATGCCTCAGCCCCATGGCGCTCATCGGCATTTTCCAGGGCTCTTCAGATTTTCCTCTAAATTTAACGCTCATGTTTGGGGGAAGTCTCTACATGAGAAACAAAATGACATGAGAATTCATCACTTAATACTTTCCCCGAATCCTGAGTATTGAGACTGAGGCAGCCGATAACGTGTGAAACCACAGCAACGAGCGGTGCAGAGGGCAGCAACCGAGGTTTTGCACAGCTATTCCTGAGCCCTGGCTGTCCCCAGCAGACGAAACTTTTTCAAAGTCGTTTCTGGATAGCCACCCGTCACTGTTTCACCGAAATGAGAAGAACCTGTAGGAAACACCAGAAACCCTGAGCGCATCACCGGCTCCATCACACACACCTTGATGGGGAGGACGGAGCTGGCAACAGCCTCAGAGGGGCACCCGGGTTTGGCAAGGAGGATGGGGAAATGCTCCAGTTTTGGGTACCCAGCACAAAACATCACCAGAGGGCTGGCTGGCTTGTGCTGTAAACCAGGAAACTGAGAGTCGCTAGTCACCGGCACCCTGACGGGAGAAACCGGGTGGAAAATATGACAGCAGGGATCCTGGCAGAGGTTCGTCAGCGGGGAGGAGAGGCTGGCAGTTCCTCTTCAGGAAACCGTTGCTCCATGTCAGCAATCCAGCCCCTCGCCACCCTGGCTGGCGGGGAGAAGGCCCTCGGGAGCCACCTCCTCCACCCGGCACCACCAGGTCCTGCAGCTGCTCCAGCTGGAGACAGGAGTCAATGCCAATAGCACCAGATCTACCAGGAGGTGCCAAACAAGGTCTGGGGAAGGTAGAGCGCCATCAGGCCATCCCACCACCATCACTCTTCAGACCCAGGCAAGACACAGCTGCCACATGGTGTGTGGTGCTGTTAGTCCCTGGGAACAGGGTCTGTTGCTACCTTACTGCTTCACGTGGATGGTAGCGATGGCGGGGAAGACTCAAAGTCCTCAAAACCCATGTTATCCCATGTCAGGGCCACGTAGCATCAAGGTTGCACATCCTTGAACACTTGGCTGCTGTAGGAACATGGTGGGGGGTGTTGCAGAGGAGGGGCACAGCCTTGGGGAAAGAGGGACATGGTCCAGAGGGATGACGGGTAACGGATAGAGGATCCAACACCTGAGGGAAGAGTCTGCCTGCATGGGATAACCCCAGAGAAGGTGAAGTCCCACAGTCACCCAGTGACGAGCCCACTATCGAGAAACCAACGGGGTTTTCTTTCACCCCCAAAACCCTCTGAATGTAACCATACCCATCCACTCGTGAACCCCAACTGGCACAGTTCCTCCAGCCAGACAACCCCTGGGTGAGACAATGGGAAAATGTGATCCATCGCTTGCATTCCTATTGACCTAGTTGCGGTATTTCCGCTGATCAGCAAATTGTCTCCACTTGTACTCAGCGCTCAGGGTTTTGTTTACCGAGAAAATATCCGGTTGCCTACCCCGGTGATCTGTCAAAGGCTGGGAGTATATCTGAAGGCAGCAAGGTGAAAGCTGATGAGAAGAGAGGGATTTTTTTTTTTTTTTGGGTGCCCGCTGCGGTTTCGTGACTAGCTCTTTAAAATGTGCTGCTCACCCCACATGCTCTTGACTATTAACAAAAGCTGGGCCCTGTGCAGTACTAAGAACAATACATTCAAAAAGAAGATTTTATTCTGAGTCACAAAAGGAGTTTGCCTGTGATGCTGTGGGAGTGATGCAGAAGGGAACCTGTGAGAGAAACCTAAATTAGTTCCTTCAGCACACGGGCCATGGGCACAAGGGAAATCTGAGCTTTTCCACCATTTGTTTTATCATTTTTTTAGATTTTTCCCTCTCCTGCATCCTCTGAGCTCTCGTGTCTCCAGGACAACTCCATCACCGGAGAGGAAGAGGGAACAGACACAGCCTGAACACCACAGAAAACATCACCAGCATCCGGAGAAGGAAAGGTTGTGTTGCAGTTTCCGTTCATTTTTTACCTTGGTATGAATGAGAGAAAGCTCTTGGAGCCCAGAGCAGCAATAGGCAGCCTCAGGAACAGGAGGAGGCTTCAATCCTTGTGATGGTCACTTCTTTCTGTGGAAGCAAAGAGCAGAAGATGGTGGTTGTAGCCACTACGGTGGTAATGGCAGGCTGCAGTCCCATTGCTCGCTGTGGCCCTCAGCTGTGGAGACACCCATGTGGAGGTTCAGCAAAAAGTTCCAAGCTCCAGCAGACATGAACACGAGCTGTCCCAGGCTCCTGCTGCCCAGCAGGTAGATCAGAGCAGGGTGTGGAGCGCCATCTCCACTGCATTGTCCCCAGAGATGTGAGGGGACATCTGCCCCTTCTCTACCACCCTCCAGAGCAGCAAAGAGCAACACGAAAGAGCTGCAGGGGATGGCACTGGGGTGGTGCTGTCCCTCTGAGCCACCCTGCTCCAAGGGCCATTGTCCCCTGTGCCCTCCATCCCTCCTCACCACCCATGGATGCACCCCGAACCAGCCTTTCCCAAGGGGATCGAGGTGAGTGAAGAGCAGGGAAGGCAGAGAAACAAGCCCCAGTGACTCCACGGAGGATGGAGGGCCCCGAAGGGCACATGGCTCTCCCGCCACACCTGGGCAGCGATGCCAGCCTTGCTGTGCTGAGCCACGGAGAGCAAGCAATCTCCAGACATATGNCCCCAGTGACTCCACGGAGGATGGAGGGCCCCGAAGGGCACATGCCTCTCCCGCCACACCTGGGCAGCGATGCCAGCCTTGCTGTGCTGAGCCACGGAGAGCACCCGGCCTCTAAACTGCTGATGCTGAGCCTTCACCGAAGCCGTGAAACCACAAATCGCACTAGAAACTTCTTGCTGTGACGGGCTGCACCTACTTCTCCCGGCTTCCTAAAAATAGAGCCTGGTGCGGGGAGCCCCCACGGCCCCGGCCCCGCCAAAGAAGCCCCTGCTGCCTGAGTCACAGCGGAAGGCAGCGGGAGCATCCCGTGCATTCCCCCACGCTCCAACCGGTGCCGAAAGCAGCTCTCCCCGGCACGGGGGCCCGCGACCATCAAAGCTGCAGTGAAACACCCCGGCGAGGCTCTGCCCTTTCATGTTGCGAAAGGAGAGGGTAGGAGCGGGGAAAAGCAAAACCTGTGAGAGGCTGCAGGGCTGCCGATGCCAGCAGCTGCCTCCCACGGCGCAGAGCCATGGGGTGGGTGGGGAGGGTCCCGCCATCACCTCTGCATCGCCCCTTCCTCCCCCGCCCTCCCCCTCGAGACAGGACCAAAAGGCAGCCAGGAACATGTCTTCTGCATCCGTGTGGGACTCACAAACAAAGCAAAAGCCTCTGGAGGAGAAGGGGGACGCTGCCATTCCTCCCCACCTTGTGGGGCTGAGCCCCCTGGCAGCCGCTGCTGCAGCCGGCTCCAAGCACTTGCCGGGCTCCATAGGGCCAAACCCAGCCTTGCCATGGCAAAGTCACCCAGCCTCGGCTCCCACTGCCCCATGAGGGTCCCTGGCCATACCAGTGGGACATGCCCATGGGCCAGGAGTTGCATTGTGCCCTAAGGAAGGTTTCACAGCTCTTGGCCAAAGTTCAGGAGGTGATGCCACGTAGAGCGTTGGGATGGATGTGACCCCAAGGATTTTGGGTGGATTTTGTCATGGGAGGTGGGTGAGACACAACCCATATCACCTGCTGTCCTGCACAGCCTTTGCCTTCTGGGATCAGTCTTTTCTCCCAAGTAACAAGCGATAGCACAAGAGGAAACGGCCTCAAGTTGCGCCAGGGGAGGTTTAGATTAGATATTAGGAAAAATTTCTTCACCAAAAGGGTTATTAAGCATTGGAACAGGTTGCCCAGGGAAGTGGTTGAGGCACCATCCCTGGAGGTATTTAAAAGACGGGTAGACATAGTGCTTAGAGATATGGTTTAGTGATGGGTTTTTATCAGAGTTAGGTTAATGGTTGGACTAGATGATCTGAAAGGTCCCCCCCAATCTGGGCGATTCTATGATTCAATGATTCCGTAGCCAGAGGTTTGCAGTGAGCTCTCGAACTGGCCATGCCCGGTTACCCCTGCGGGGCTGCGGGGCACCGACACGTCTTGCTGCACATCATCTGGATCCTGATTGGAAATTATCAAGAGATGGGCAATCTCCCAGGGCTGATTTCGCAGCCATTAATTTAATCTCCTGCATTAAACCACAAACCCTCTGCCAAGGCAATATTAATGCAAATTACTCATCTTTTTCAAAATGTTACACGCAGCGACCTCCGTAAGGCTCTCACCAAAGGGTGTTCTTCGCCACTGTGAGAATCAGCTCCGTGGCTCTTCACTGCGTCCCCTCTCAGCCTGCACTGTCATTTCTCCCCTCGCCCTGTGTTGACCTTTGAATCCCTTCGGAGGCTGTGTTCGTCCATCAGGATCACTGGGATCCTCCTGGGGTCATGGAGAGCCCCAAGGTGGGCAAAAGTGGGGTTGGACTAGATGATCTCCAGAGGTCCCTTCCAACCCCTATCATTCTGTGATTCTGTGATGCTGCTGACAATGACAGATGAGCCAGCAAGGGTGAGGGGCAGCCAAGGAGCAGTGGTCTGACCTGAGGGCTTTGGGGAGAAAAGCCTCAGCCCCTGCCTGGGAGTAACCATCCCCATGGAGAAGGCAGCGCCTGGGGGCAGGAGGGAACCGTGCTGGGGTGGAAACCCGCAGGCAGCCAAGCTCTCTAGTAAAGCTCGGTCTGAGAGCCCAACCAAGACGATGCGCACACGGTCGGCGGCAGCAAAACCAATCTCGAATCTCTTGCAAAGCAACGCAGAGACAGAGCAGCGTCACCTGCACTGGCAAGCAATAGATACTGCAATGGTAACCCACAGCCCTTTCCTCTTGGCGCTGTAAGCCGTGGTGCTCCGCACCAGGCACGTAGGCGTTGCGAGGAGCCCTCTCCCTGCAAGGTGCCAGCCCTGCCGCTGCTGCAGCATGGTGGTGGGAATGCTCACCCCAGGGACAGCTTTCTCCTAGGCTCAAGCCTGCAATGGCTTGAGCTTTGGGGCGTCATCTTGCTGACAAATCCATCATAAAAATCCCTGGGAGCCTGCAAGAGACACGACAGAGAGCAGATGCTAAAACAACTCTGCCATCTACTGACTTATCTGGCTCCCCTCCCTGCCCCGTCCATCCCTGCCGCACACAGATGCCTGGAAAGGTGTTGCTAAAAATGAAGGGCCTCCATGCAGGGCCGTGGTGCCACAGGTGATGCCAGAGGAGCCCTGCAGCCAAGCAGGCGTGTGTCTCTCCTGCCCTGCGCCCCGGGGACACTGGCACGGCTCAGGATAGTCCTCAGGCTGCAGAGCAACCGGCTTCATGGGGAGAAGAGCAACCTGAAGCTGCAAAAACTGCTGCTGACATAATCATAGAATGGTTTGGGTTGGAAGGGACCTTAAAGATCACCCAGTCCCACCCCCTGCCCTGGGCAGGGACACCTCCCACCAGACCACGTTGCTCCAAGCCCCATCCAGCCTGGCCTTGAACACCTCCAGGGATGGGGCAGCCACAGCTTCTCTGGGCAACCTGGGCCAGGGGCTCACCACCCTCACAGCAAAGAATTTCTACCTAATATCTCATCTAAATCTACCCTAACACAATAACGGTCTTAGTGCTCAGGCCAGGGACAAGGCCTGCTTAAAAAGGAGAGCAAGTGCAACTTCCATAAAGCAGTGATGTTTCAGGAATTTCTCCATCTGAACAGACCTCAGCAGCAGGTTTTCCTCTTTGTGTCTGTGGGAGAAGTGCTCAGTGGCTGGCAAGTGTCTCCTGGAGGTCCAGCCACCTCCACTGTCCCCGCAGACCCTGGGAGCCAGGCCAGAGCAGAGCCCAGGGCTGGCTTGGCGTGTGCTCAGCTGAAGCGCTGGCAGCCACCGTGGGGAAGAGCAAGTGACAGCCCCAGGCCAGGCTGGTAGCCCCGATGCCATGACCAGAGGAGGTGCAAAGCCTGGCTGGGGCAGAGCTCCGACCCTGGGCAGGGTGGACGGCACCCCTTTTGTAGGAGCTGTGCACAGAAACCTGAGCAGCAAGATCAGCTTGGCACCACCTCGCTAAGTAAAATTAAAAGGAAACAACACACCCGGAAGTGAAACTAGAATAACATCCCTAGTGCCATGGAAACCATCCTGCCAGCGTGGGAAGGTTCCTCCTGGGCTAAATCCTGGCCACTGGGGCTGCTCCCTATTTCCAGTGCTGCAAAGCAAAGGAGCTTCAGCTGCAGAGATCAGGGGAGACACACGGCCATAAGGACAAGGACATCACCTGCACCCCAGTCCCAGCTTGCACCTTACTGAGTGCATGCCTGAGCAGTGCAGAGGCAGCTGTGTGTGATAAGTGGTAGTGTTTAAACACACCAGGAATTCATTTTCTCTTTTGCTTTCCTCCCCAGCAGAGTCCTGGCGCGCACCACGCATGCAGGACCTCTGTGGCTGGAGGTGGCTGGTGGACCAGCACACCACGCTGCTGGGAGCACCATCACCTCAGCCCCAAACCCCCGCCTCCACACCAGTGGTCCCAGCGGCTTGGGGGGTCTTCTGCAGGGGAAAATGGTGGCAGCACGATGACAAATGTCGAGCTTGCATCTTGGCAGCCAAGGCCTGCCTCTCCCTGCAGTCCCTACCACAGTCCCTGCTCCTCTGAGGAGGAAGATGGAGACTTCCTATGGCGATGCTGCTGCAGCGGGATGGTGCTACCAGAAACATCAACATGAGGGTCTTTAAGATGTTTCTCTTTCCAAACAGTGAGAAAGTTAAAACCATGGTCACTGTGCAGATGAGCTCTTCCACCAAGACTTTATTTTCCTTTTCAACGCAGGTACTAGCAGCAAAAGGCTGTGTTGCAGCTCGAGCTCTCCTGCCCACTGTCACACCATGTCTATCACAGCCAGACACACTCATCACCAGGAAGACCTGCTTTTAATTTTTTTGGGTCACTGCCCAGAGAGATGCAGGTCTCCAAACACCCTGCTGAGCTGTCTGTCCTCTGCATCCTTCCTGCAAAGGGTGCTGCGCCCTTGAAAATAAGTAATGAGGCCAAAAGATGTGGCCACGCATCACGCCTGGTGACGGTATGGCGTTGGATACGCCAGCTCCAGCATCCCCCTCTGCCCTTTCCAGCCTGGAGGAGAGGCATTTCCAAGAAGTGGCTCCAGCCTGGATGAAACACAGCCCCAGTGTGCAAGCAGGGCATCTCCCGTCCTTCCAGGAAAGTGATGGCAGAAGATGCTGCAGCCCCAGCCCTTGCGTCCCACTGACGCTGGGAACAAATCCGCTGCAGTTTCTAGGTAGAAGTCACTCTTACCAGCAGACACACGGTGCTTCTCGGAGCTTGCAGCCTGCAGCCTGTTTGCAGAGGGCTGAGAGACCTCAGCTCATCTCACGTTTACCACAGGGGCCAGGCGTGCACCCAGGTGGCTCCGGCAGAGCCCCACACCCAGCCCCAGCCCCTCTCGCTTGGCGAAGTGGGACCTCTGCTCCGGCTCCCAGCCCTCCACACTAAGGCCATGATGGGTTGGAAACCCCCCGGGAAGCACTCTGAGTGTGTTGGCTGTCTTCATCCTTCCCAGAGGTTTCCCATAAGGTGTGGACCAAGTTCTTGTAGAGATACAGTGGCTTGCTCAAGCACTCTGTTTTAGGAGGGGATGGGGCTAAAAAAATAGAATTAAGGTGATCATCCACATGCAGGTGCCCCAGTTTCAAGTCACACCAGAGGAACAAGCTTCATCTGGAGAAGACTGCTCCAGACATCTCTCACATGTAATAAATGGGACACAGAGCTACGTGCCTCATGGCTGGGTGCTGGTTGTGTGTTCGGGGGAGACTTCCCAACGTCAAATTGCAGAGCTGCAGGAATTCAGCTCCCCTGGTGAAGCCCAGGCTCCAGAGCAGCTCCTCATAAGCCCAGGCTGGGGGAGACCCTTCTCCCCACTTCCTTGAATGAGTCACCAAACCCCAGAGGTTGTAATTCCCTTTTAGGAGGAAAGCAACTTTCATTTTAAAGTGGAAAATCTTTGGCCTAAAAACCCCCTGCATGCCTGGAGGGAACTATTACACAGAGGTGATGCAGTCAGAGAGGTGTGCACACCGAAATGGCCCCTTGCTGCAAAATACAGTGAAAGAAAAACCCCAAACACCCTCTTCAAGGAAACCACCCAAATGGCACTAACCATAGGGACAGAAAAAAGGACCGTTTTCCCCCCGAGTATTCAAGGAGGGGAAGAGAACATCTTGCAGATGTCAAGAAACTATCACCATTTCGCTGAGCTACAAGAAAATCTACCCACGTAAGCACTGATTGTTGTCAGCCCCGTGACAGTAAGTTGGGGGAACCGCAAGGGAAACCAGGCTAAGTGGTTGAAGAGAAAGGAAAGCAAACCCAGAGCACATCCCAGCCCATTCCCTCAGCATCCAGCCTCCCTATGCCCTGCCGCAGGCCAGGAGCCACCAGGATGTGGATCCTGTTGGCCTTCACCACCTGAGCATCTAGGTGGAGAGATCTAGAAGGCAGGACGCTGGCTTTCTCTTGCTGCCTCTGCCCAGTTGTTTACGACAACTTAGATAAGTCAACTGGTCTCAATTTCATCACTGGTGAAATGAGGCAGCTCCGTTGCTGGGAAGAGTGAAGATGCAGAGATGGAAGCAGCCCAATATATTCGGCGGAGATAGAAATAAAATATAAAATCACTATAACAGCTCTAATCTTCAGAGCAATGTTATTTCAGAGCGGATTGTATCCCGAGGTGGGGCTGCAGGATTTGCAGATCCCTTCTTCCCCAGGTCAAGTCTGTTTTGCCTGTGACAGTAACTGGTGCGTGATCTGCCTGTCCTTATCTCGACCCGTGAGCATCTCTTATCTCCTCCCCGGGTCTCGCTGAGCAGGGGAGTGAGGGAGCAGCTGGGTGGGTGCCTGGCAGCCAGCCAAGGTCAACGCACCACAAGGTCCCCGCCCTCCCACAGCCCTGTTCTCTTCCCATGCTGCAGTGCACTTGCGGAGGAACATCACTGCCCTTCCTGCCTTCCCGACCAGCGAATTCACCCTAATTCTCAAAGAGCTGAGCTGAATCACTACAGCTAACAATTACGTAGTGCTATATTGAGTCACAGCTCTGCCACACATCCATCCCCCCCACCTCTATCTCTACTAACCAGCCCCCCAGGTCGTGAAGGTGTCTGGCAGTGCCACACAGTGCAGGGACAGTTTCTCAGTGACAGCCTGGATTCGGGGCAGGAAGGTGAATTCCCCCCGATTCCCTCCTGTGGTGTGTGAAATAACAGCAGAGCGTGCAGGCTCTAGGGTGGTCATCAGCATCTTGGCAAAGGGGACTCAGGTATTTTTTTCTTTCATTTTACAAGGCAAAAACATCAATGGAACTGAAAGTAGGTTCACACCACAGTGCCCACCCATGCAAAACTATAACGAACCACAAAACCAGGCAATTACACAACTTCTTCTAATGTTTACCAGGTTCATTTTCCGAGCACCAGCTGCTACTGAAAACGGCCTCAGAATACTTTAGTGGTAGAAATGACCTCTTGGTGTACTATTGCTGGAAAAACCACTGAGCCTGTCCTAGAGGGCAGAAGCACATGATTCAGGTCTCTAAGAATGAGCACTGGTCTTCAAATAAGCCTGCAAGTGCTCAAAACACTTTTGGTACAAACCCAGAGCTCTCATATCGCCTTTCCTCACATACCTGAACTCAAAGAGAGAAAATGTGAAGCAAGTTTTCCTCCTGGCATGGCAAGGCTGGACATGCATCTCCCAGGAGGTTGGAGCTTGAGGTCCACGGTGCCTTGAGGACCACATGGAAAGGTCATATCTGGATTAACACTAGAAAATGTGAATCTCTTAGACCCAACTATGTCCCTTTAGCCCATTTCAGGAGCTGCCAAACACAGTCTGCACCAAAATTCAGACCTGGTTCTCCAGGCTCCCTTCGGTCGCAGCCAAAGGCAGTATCACACATGGCATCCAGCAGAGGATAGCACGGGTAACCACAGAGACCACCACAACGTCTATGTGATGTTGCCTCTTCTACAAACCTGCTAAAATAACTAGCTGCTTCAATTAAAAATCCCACTGAAGTGAAGAAGGTAAAAGAAGCACGTTGCAGTACTCTTTCTGAAGAACAGGCTGTGGGAGCCCACCTGGACATGCTGGCATGCAAGCCATCCCAGCTGTGCCACAGGATCTGGAGTAGAAACCATCTCTATCCATAAGGAATGGTTGAGGCCAAGGCTGTGTGTACATGGAGGTGTGCAAGCCAAAAACCTCACTGTGCACACACCTTGCGGAGCTGTGCCAGCTCTGGACATGGTGCCCACCTCGATGCAGGGACACTTTTCCAGGTCAGAATAGGGATAAGACCAAAGAGCTCTGTAGCGACCAGTTCCTTCCTCTGAGCAGATTTCTGTCTCCAGCTGCATGTAAGGACTCAGGAGGAAGCACAATTTACAAGACCTTCGCACAGGTGGGGACATGTCTACCCCTTTCATGGCACAGGAGCATGGCCTGGAGGATCACAGGGCATCCACAGCCTCTGTTCCCATGTCCTCACAGCCTGTGGATAACTGGTGTTCACCAGATGGGTCAACTTTCTCCTCCTTCCCAGAAGGAGAAGGAAATTTCTTCCCTAACAGGCACTACTACAGTCCTTTGCAACGTGGTGGCTTCTGCTGGGTGGCAAGGTGCCAGTGAGTCATTCATAAAATTATGCCTCAGGTAAGAAAAAGGCCGGAGCTCTGCATGGGAAATGAAATGCTCTTGAAATTACACAGCTGTCCTGGGGATATTAACATGCAAAATCAATGAAGAGCCCTGGAGTGTTTCATACATCGGCCAAGTGTACAGCCTGGGTGAACACCAAGCCCCGATGCTCAGCATCTCTGGGACTTGATTAAGGCTAAGGAAGCACTCAGCGGACGTGACTCCTGAACTGCTGTGTCCCTATGGGTTTGGTGGCAGCAGGGCAGAAAGTCTCACCTGGATTGACTGGCAGTTTTGGATCCCCCACACAGCATTAGAGGATGCGGGATGGGGTTGCATGATGCCACCATTACATGGGTCCAGGGCTGGATGACAACAGCAAAGCAGCCCCGCTGCAGCTCAGGAGACTCCAGGCATAAAAACCATCCTACATTAAAATCCAAGATCTAGTGCCCATCTCCAGGAGTAGCTGGCAACCAAGGAAAATAAGGACCCACCTTGTGCCCATCAAAGTTTGCGACTTCCTACACTGGGGGTGCATCCAGAGAGCTGCATTTAGGAGACACCTGTGCGTATGGCTGCCCCCGTCGTGTCCCTGAGCTGGGAGCTCCACGGTTTGGTTACACACTGTGACAGAAACATTTGCTTTCCCTTGTTTCACCTGTCTGGTTGATCCTTGCCAAGCTGCTCCACAGGTTTCATTTCCTTAGCAGTGGGAATTCACCAGTTTTACTGATGCAATACGGTTGAGTAGCATTGGAGAAAAGAAGGCTCCAGGGAGACCTTCAAGCCCCTTCCAGTCCCTAAAGGGGCTCCAGGAAAGCTGGGGAGGGACTCTGGATCAGGGAGGGGAGCCATGGGACAAGGGGGAATGGCTTTAAACTGGCAGAGGGGAGATTTAGATGAGATCTGAGGAACAAATTCTTTGCTGTGAGGGTGGTGAGGCCCTGGCCCAGGTTGCCCAGAGAAGCTGTGGCTGCCCCATCCCTGGAGGGGTTCAAGGCCAGGCTGGACGGGGCTTGGAGCAACCTGGTCTGGTGGGAGGTGTCCCTGCCCAGGGCAGGGGGGTGGCACTGGATGGGCTTTAAGGTCCCTTCTAACCCGAACCATTCTGTGATTCTATGATTCTTAAAGATGAACCTGGTGGGAAGTTTGCTTCCCGCACTGCGCTGTTTGACAGCAGCTCTGGGACACGGCGAGGCTCCCCAGAAAGCAGCAGGAGCTGTGGGAGCCAAGACCTTTGGGAGAAGATCTGGCTGACATGCAGTCTGTTACTGCCTCCTTTTGAGGACCACGGCATGGAGCGTGCATGAGCTTTGCATTATCCCTCTTCCACCGGGCATTGCAGGTGGCTTTTCCAAATATCTTGTTTAATCATTAGGCAAAAAGGTAGTATTTGCATTCCTTGCCTCAATCCGTTTCTTATTCTTGTATCTTCTGCTGCCTGCACAACAAACATAATGTTCAAAGACTGCAGCAGCAGCAGCAGCAGAGCATGGCAAATGTTCAAAGACTGCAGCAGCAGCAGCAGCAGAGCATGGCAAATGTTCAGGTCTTTGGGATCAGTGAGCATCTTTTCATTCTGGGCATCTACGCAGCAGACGAGCCTCATCCTGATGGAGCCTCCTGGAATTACCACACGAGCATTATGACATGCCATTTGTCACCCGGGAGTTGCACCGTCTGTCTATTGCAATCACCGGCAGCACGATGAATCCACCCACAAACTAGTGACAAACTTAATTGCATGGGTGCAAACACGTTGCATGTCCTTGGGGCTGCAAAGTACCGTTAATAGCACTAATAATCCCAAAGTGCTACGATACGCAAAAGCAGCCAGAGGTGCCTCTTGCTCTTTGACTGCTCCCACTCTCCTTCTGCCGCAGCTGCGGAAGCAGCACCGGGCAGGAGATGAGGAGCAGGGAGCTGGGCACGATGATCCTTATGGGTCCCTTCCAACTCGAGCTATTCCATGATAAGAGAAACACCCTGCAAAAGGGAACAGACACGCGCAGCGTTTGCATGATGCAAAGACACAGAGGTCAAAGGCACACATGCTGAAAACCTGCTGCAGCCAAAAATATACATCTAATGAGGCCAGGCCAAGCGTCCTTCCTGACTGAGCCATATCGACACAGCTGGATTTCCCAATGTAGGAAGAAACGAGCGCACACCTCAGGAAGAAGAGGTTCCCATCCCCTGATCCTGCCACCCAAGTCCAACGCACAAGCCCCGCACAGGCTGGAGCGTCCCTGAAGAATGCGTGATTGCAGACAGCAAAATCACCAATATGATGGATTTTTTCAAAGACAGCAGAGCTAGGAATATATTTATTTTTTTTAAAAAAGAGATTTTGGGAGGTCTAAGCTCTGAACCAGGCCTTGAAAAGAAACAAAGAATAATGGATCGTGTTTATCCAGGGAGTAAATGGCAGCACTGAACGTTCAGGCAATGCAAGACCAGACTAATTTCCTACATGGAAAATAACAAAACCTTCTTTCATGCCATAAAGACTTCAGGCTCTCAGTATTTTTACTGCACGCCTGATAACCGAAATAGAGCTACTTGAGTTTAGAGCCACCAAAGAACCAGACTGAAGTTACTGCAGTTTTGGCTGAGGTTTGAGAAGGTGCTTTTAGAGAAGCGCAGAAACAAACCAAACCCAAACGCAGCCTCGCCAGAAGGGCTCTTAGTTTCACATCAAAAAACCACGTTTGGTCAGTGAAAAACCACCCACTGACAGTTTATCAGCTGCATGATTTATCCAAACCTACCTCTGAATAATCATAAATCATAAAAGTAGTTGTCAGTTGAGAGGCAGCCTCAGGAACACGCATCAAGAACCAACATAACAGCTTAACAAATCCTGCAAATGAATAGAATGATTTGACTCATTTAATTGCTTAAATCAAGCCAAAATCCAATTTAATAATACCCTTATATACAAAGAATATGTCACAAATAATGCGTCAACAGAAATACATGTTTAACACAAAGAAGTCAAACTGGTTCTGCGGCAGATGCTCGTTTACATACGTATTGATTTAATTACAGATTTCTCTCCCTCCTTTCAAGACAGCTAAAAAAGATACAGAACACAACCCCAGAACTGCTCGAGCTGAGACAGCTTGACTAGATGCACTAATTTTTTTCCTTTCGGCGTGCCTGCAGAGATGGGCAACATTTCTGCTCTTATTGACACAAAGTCAGCGGCAGGGGCAGGGCTGCCATGGCTTACGCTCCTCGTGCACCCAGTGAGCGCACATCGGGCTTCGCAAGCATAAAAGCCAGAATCAGGCCAGAAGATCCTTGGGTTTTCGGTCTGCATTCAAGCAAATGCTGCAGCTGTGCGTATGAGAGCCGCGGGGGATGGATATGCCCAGGGGAATAAACCTGGCTCTAGGTTCCCGCGATGCCCAGTCTGCAAAGCCACAGAAAGCATTTTTCCCAAGCAAGGAGGAGGGATAGAAAAGGCTCTTATTCCCCTGAAACCCCTCCCTTCCCAAGCATTCCTGCGTGGAGACGGGCAGCAATTCTCATTAGTCACTCTTATATGGTTGTTTTGTGCCCTACAGCGCGTCAGCGCGGGAAATCTGCCCAGAATAAGGCCAGCCTGGGCAGCGCCAGTGCCCTGCGGGATCATCGCACAGCTGCTTCCCAAACTGGTATTTCCAGGCTGCTTTTCTGTGTAAGGAAGGAAAAATTAAAAAAAAAAAAAGCTAGTTTTTGGGATACCAGTACACAGCCTGCAGGCAGCCAATGTGTTTCTATGTGGGGGTGCCACCGCTCGCACCTGTGCGGGGAGGATGCTGCGCAGGGATGCCTCGCGGGATGTCAATGCACGGTGCATCCCTCGACTTGCCGCCTGCCCGTGAGCTCCAGCCTGGCTTTGCCTCCTGTGGTGGTTGCGAGATACACATCAGCTTTATGGGTGTGGATGCTCTTCTGTCCATCCGTGCACATGTAGGACCTAAAAGTGGCACCTTTCGGCTCGCTAGCATTACCTGCTATTAAGAAATTCCCAATTGGAGACCTGTATGTGTGTGTATGCATGCGCTTATATGCTTTGCTTAGAGATATATACATATAAAAAACCATTAATTTGTGATTTGTACCTTTATTCATAAGTATATGCATTGATTTGGGATACCTTCTAGTAGGTTAGTGTGAATTTTATCATCTTTGAAACTGTAATTAAGTCACCATTCAGTTATTTTGTTTACTCACTTTGCAAACCCCTGAACCGGTTAATGATTAAGCGTGCTAAATTCAAGCTCTCGATCTGCCTTACCTCATGAATAAAGTTTGAATAGCTGTTAAATCATAACCATGTCAAATATCTCATCCGCAACGCCTCCTCCCCTCCCCCGGCATCGCACCATCCCATGGGTGTTCCTGCGAGACAGGCAGTCCGGAACAGCGTGGTTGGAGTGACAGACCTCGAAAACCCCTCATCAGACCTGGGTTATCCTCCAGCCCTGCCCGGGTGGGGACAGGTATGAGTCACGCGCTGACCAGCTGTGTTTGTGCCACCTTATAGACCGCGCGTATGGATTTTACACCTCAAATCCATCTAACAAACTCAATCCCCCATAATATGTTTTTTTTTTTTTGGCAAGAAATGGGATAAAGGGTTCAACAGTGATCCTCATCCTACATATTTGGACAAAGCCAGAAAAGCAGTTCCAAACCGCCCAGGGCATGCGTTGGGCAATTGTTTCACGCTCTGTCGGCAAATGGAGAGGTCAACGAGAGGGTGCTCAGATCCTGCGTGGAGCAGAGTGGAAACACCCCCCCGCCCCTCCTGCCCCAGCCCTTTTACTCACAGTAAATAGCTCACCTCCGCGCTCCCCGCAACGCGGCGCAGCCCTGCATGCTGCCGTTCTAGTGAAGCACCTTTATGATTCACGAGCCAAATCATAGAATCATAGAATGTGTTGGGTTGGAAGGGACCTCTAAAGGCCACCTAGTCCAACCCCCTGCAGTCAGCAGGGACATCTTCAACTCGATCAGGTTGCTCAGAGCCTCATCAAGCCTGGCCTTGAATGTCTCCAGGGATGGGGCCTCCACCACCTCTCTGGGCAACCTCTTCCAGTGTCTCACCACCCTCATTGCAAAGAACTTCTTCCTAGTCATGCCTGGCTGCTCTTTTCAACTTATGACCAACAGTTATTGGTGCAACCTTAGGCAGGGGAAAGAGCGCATTGCGATGCTAATCTTTTCTTAAAACATGGCACAAACCCAGCCCCAACAAACAACATGTGGTAGGTGGAACTGTGATACTGTCACACGTCTCAAATGTCTTAGTTCTCTGACAGCTTGACTAAAGCCGGGAGATTTTCTTTAAAATCTACTTATTCTAACTTATAAAAAAACCGCACTCCTTTATGCATCAAAAAGTCCAGCTGGAGAACTTTCCTAATTGCCCATCATTTCTAATTAGCCCTTGTGTTTTTCTCTGGAGTGATATGAGTACATACCCAGATTGTACACAGCGTTCCTCACACGGGTGAGCTGCACATGGCGACTTGACGATATTTGAGCAGTTCACAAGAAGCAATATCCTTCCTCCCTGCCCTCCTGAGAACCTGGCTTTTCCACATTAGCCCACACTGCTCTACAACCTACCCAAATCCAGAGGTCCTGGTTTCCAGAGCCACAACCAGACCCAGTCAGACATGGGAGCCGCTCCATGGGGTAGGAGCTGGATGAGATCCACAAAACTATAAGATGAACAGACTTTCAAGGCTTTCATGGTCATCAGCACAAGAACAACATCGATCTGCTTGAGCGGGGCCAGAAGAGGCCACGGAGATGCTGGGAGGGCTGGAGCCCCTCTGCTGTGAGGACAGGCTGAGAGAGTTGGGGGGGGTTCAGCCTGGAGAAGAGAAGGCTCCGGGGAGACCTTCAAGCCCCTTCCAGTCCCTGAAGGGGCTCCAGGAAAGCTGGGGAGGGACTCTGGATCAGGGAGGGGAGCCATGGGACAAGGGGGAATGGCTTTAAACTGGCAGAGGGGAGATTTAGATGAGATCTCAGGCAGAAATTCTTTGCTGTGAGGGTGGTGAGCCCCTGGCCCAGGTTGCCCAGAGAAGCTGTGGCTGCCCCATCCCTGGAGGGGTTCAAGGCCAGGTTGGACGGGGCTTGGAGCAACGTGGTCTGGTGAGAGGTGTCCCTGCCCAGGGCAGGGGGTGGGACTGGATGATCTTTAAGGTCCCTTCCAACCCAAACCATTCTGTGATTCTGCAAGACCAAATCAAAATGTTGTCCCTTGACCACATCACTCAGCGGTATTTGCAGGACTTAGGTTATGTCTGAGCATATGGACATGGGGTAGGAGGTGAAGCCCATGTTGGGGTGCTTCTCCGCTGCCAATGGAGTCCCTTGCAGCCGTCCAGGCAGAGGGAGACGGCACGTGACAGGCAGCCATCGCAGGATTATTTTAGGCTGTGCTCAGTTACGAGATGCCCTTTGGGTGTTCGGTACATTCAGTTTCCTTCCATCCGCTCAATTTGTTTTTCCATTTGGCAGCGGGATTTACCTAAAGTGACACTTCTCTTTGGTAAATGTAGAGTATTGGGAGCTAATGGGAGTGAGTCAGAATGCTGAGCGTAGAAACTTTTTATTTTATTTGTGGGAGAGAGCTGCTACTTTATCCCTATCTCAGGTGGAAAGGCAGTAAGCATGAGATGAAATGCTGTTGTATTTCACTATGAAAAACGCTTGGAAATATTCATATAGCCCTGTACTGTACCGAGCATCTGCCAGGTAGAGAAAAAGCGATGGGGAAAACACAAATTGCTCTGCTCAGGCTCAAACCCAGAGCCTGCAGAGCCCAGATGAGGGTGCAGGGGGGAGGATGGAGCCTGGGGAAGCCACGAGCTTTCGGGGTGCTGGTGGGAAGCACTGCACCCAGCTTAACCCAGCTGGCCGAGGCACTGGGAGCAGTGGGAACCCACAGCATGGGTGCTGGTGAGCTCAGAGGGGACGCTGGGGCTCTTGCTGGGCTGCTCTAAAGCCCATGTTTCAGTTGGGGTCAGCCAGCTCCATTACGGCTCCAGCCACCTGAACGCATCATCTGAGGAGCCCCAGAGAGCCCTACGCCGCAGCCCGGCTGCTGACTTGTCCCCCCCTCAGCTACCTTTGCACCCCCTCAGCAAAGAAACTGCAACGGGGGTGATGTGACCGCAGCAGAGTCGCTTGCACAGCAATATTGCCAGTGCGGTGACACGCAGCCCTCTGACACGGGGTGTGATACTGAAACGAGGAGAGCATCATCCTCCAAGCAGCCCAGGCACCAAAACCACCAGTTTGCACCCGTTTGCTGCTGAAATCCTCCCAGTGTAACTCGATATGATAACTCAAGAGGGTAGTAACAAGGGCTCAGGGGATCAGCAGCTAAGTGGATTAGAGCCCTGAGCCCAAAGCGTGCAGTGTTTCAAACCCGACAGTACAGGAAAACAGATGACAAAACAAAGTGGGGGGACAATGCTTTTACCCTTCCCAGGAAATCACCTCTTCCAGTTATTTGTTTGCCTTTATTTCTACCAAGGCCACATGGACACTTAGTCATAAATCTGCCCAAGGGGAAAATAACCCCAAATAC